>JAAXCT010001013.1:0-258861 GCA_012490785.1 Eragrostis nindensis
GTGTTTTAAATCATTTGAGACTTGTAATAACTTAAAGATGTAAACATTTGTGCTTATTTATGTGATGTACTGTTGTGTCCGTTCACCGGCACTTCCGACTCGATCCTGCGGAAAGCGTGACGCTACAGCACCCCCATCCCCTTCCCTCCCATGGGAGAATTTAGAGAGCTTTTGAAGAAACAGTATCCAAGCACTAAGTCTCCATGGGAGATATTGTGGTCGTCCTTTCTACTATCCACAGATCCTGTGGTATGCACTGATATCTGAGTTTTGGGTTAAGTCAAAGCCCTTTATGATGGAACATTCACTATGGTTGGTTAGTTGACTAACTGTCATTATACTTTAGGAGAAGTTTGTGTGTGCAAAGGCTGATAAAATAGAATTGAGAATTTCCTTTTAGAGAAAGCTCGTTCTATCTCGTAAGATATTAGAGAGAGCCCGCCAGGGAGTTATTCAAGCTGCTTATAAGCTCGTTACAAAAACGAATAAACCTATCAGTTGCAGCATGAAAAATACGATGTCACTGAAGCTGAATTTATGGCGGTAAGAACTGTCTGGGAATAATTACATGTTTTTTATTGTACAGCTTGTCCTCCTAAATTAAGCAAACTGGTTATGCAGAATATCCCTGAATGGCTGGCCGGACATCAAAGTGCATATAAACAACTGGTAGATTTTTGGACTAGCCTAGATTTCAAGGTCAAACGGCAAAAGAAAAGGTGAAATCCACTTCCTTCTCGTTTAGTTATGTTGACGAAATCCCATATTTCAGCTCAGGGCTTCGATAAATTAGGTAATGTGATAATTTTAAAAGATATTGTTGATTCTTAATCTTGAGATGTGATCCATCAAGTAAACTACTTTAAATGTGAACAAATGCTGAAAGAGGCTGCTGCTGAAGATACTGGGGAAAAGGATGGGTGAAGATTTTTGGCAAAAGGATGGCGAAGATTTTTGGCAGGGAATCAGTGGTGTCTCAAGTAGTAGTTCTTCTGCTTTGTCCTGAGAGATGCGCATCTGCGAGTAAGCCAGAGGGTACCCTGAGAGATGCGCCCTAACTATATTGTTGTCTGTGTGTGGTATGTGCCAAGAGAATACCCTAGTACTCATGTATTCACTAACTATTGTTGTCGCGTGTGTTAGTTCTGTTTGCTTTCGTGTTATTATGTAGGGGTCTTATGCTTGCTTTCTTTTGAGAGCTGTCCATCCACTAGAACTATCTCACAGATCCTCAGCTCGCTCTATTTCTCACGATAGAGAATTACCAGTAATACAACTTGCCTTTACGAATCACGTGTGGATTTATCAGAAATAAAACATACGCATTTATCACTATGAGATTTACCAATAATAAAACGTACCTATTTTTGTTCAAGTTTGGACTTATCAGAAATAAAACATGCGTATCTATCGATTTATTAGTAATAAATCAGGCCTTTCATTTTTAAGTTCGCTTTATCAGAAATAAACCATGCGTATCTATCGATATAGAGAATTACGAGTAATACAACTTGTCTTTACTGATAAATCTCCTGTACGATTGATACGCATGTTTTATTACAGGTAATAAAGCATCCGTATTTATCACGTGTGGGTTATCAGACATAAAGCATCCGTATTTATCACTCTGAGATTTACCAGTGATAAAACTTACTTCTTCAGAATAAGTTCGCTTTATCAGAAATAAACCATGCGTATCTATCGACAAAGAAGATAAATCACAAACTTTGCCTTGCAATCGACAGACAACAACGTGTTCCGGTAGGCCAGAAGAGAATGGTGTGTGACTTGCCTTTGTATCGGGAGCTAGTTGCACAAACTAGCCTCCCAGTTTGGTTGCTGTGGTGCACTAGATGTTGCTTTTGGGTCCAATTGTGCCGGGAGACTAGTTGCACGAACTAGCATCCATCTGTTGTTTTGTCTAAATGTTGATTTTTCACTGTGGGTGTTGATTTTATATCCGGTTGTGTGCCATGCCAGTGTTGATTTTTTTGTGTGTGTGTTGATGTTTCAGTGTGCGTGTTGATGTTCTGTGTGAGTGTTTGTTTTTTTTCCGTTCGTGGTTATTTTTGAAATATGAAAATGTGTTTTGGGGGGGGGGGGGGGGGGGGTGGGGCGGCGCTCGTCGCCTCACCATGATTATCCAGTTGATGCTTTAGTAATCATGGTGAGGCGACGAGCGCCCCCCCCCCCCCCCCCCCGCCCCCCCCACACCCCCCACCCCCAACACATTTTCATATTTCAAAATAACCACGAACGGAAAACAACACTCACACAGAACATCAACACGCACGCACACTGAAACATCAACACACACACAAAAAAATCAATACTCACACGGCACACCAACCGGATAATAAAATCAACATTTAGACAAAACAACAGATGGATGCTAGTTCGTGCAACTAGTCTCCCGGCACAATTGGACCCAAAAACAACATCTAGTTGCACCACAGCACACCAACTGGGAGGCTAGTTCATGCAACTAGCCTCCCGATACAAAGGCAAGTCACACACCATTCTCTTCTGGCCTACCGGAACACGTTGTTTTCTGTCGATTGCAACGCAAAGTTTGTGATTTATCTTCTTATGGCATCTGGGATATGGTAGGAAGATACAACAGCAATAGAAGAAAAGCGTAGATTGCAAAGATGGTCTTCTTTGGACTGTACTTCAACCATCCATTGCACGGAACGGAATAGGACAGATCTATGGTTGGCCAAGATGCACGAGCTGTTCCTGAACAGATAGTGTAACCTTGCATAGTCCATGCTTTTGTTGATTTTAAGGTATATGTTGAGTTTCTAATATTACTGTTGAGTTCGTGCTTCCCGTCGACCACTAGTGTAACATTTCTTTTGCAAAACTCAACGCTCTAGGAGGTCCCGGACAAGTGCGGCACGTCAGTTCCTCGCAACTTTAGGTAAAAAAAAAGAAATCCTCGCAACATCCGACTCGCAACTTCCTGACTCGCCCAACCCCCCCCCCCCCCCCCCCCCCCCCCCCGAACACACACACACACCCCAGCCAGCTCCGATCCAATCGCTGACGACTCGGCTGCTGGTGGGCTACTGAAGCAGCTGCCGCAGTGCAGCCGAACAGCCTCGAAGCGCAAGACGCCGGCGGCGGCAAGGCAGAGCCGCGGCCGGCGACGAGGAAGTCGTCCGTCACCATGTGTGCTTGGAAGTTTGTAGTACGGAAGATTATTGAGTTGGTTGTATCTTTCCGTGCCTTTGTATTCTCTATATTGACAATCCATGCAAGGAAGTAAGTTTTTTGATTTTTCTTGATTTGAATCATTTTCCTCATCTAACATGTGGGTGGGAGGCACACCGGAGAAGCTCAGATCTGTGTTACCCTATGCAAGGCTTCCAGACGAATGCTCCAGCAATCATGGTCTATCAGATAGGTGGATTAACAAGCAATGTGACCAAGACCAAAGACTCAGTAGGCTTGAAGAGGAGGTTCGAGCTCTGAAAGATGAACTAATATCGATGAACTGTGAGGTTGAAATTTTTCGTCGTCGACATCAGGAGGTTAAAGATATGCTTAAAGTTGTGCGTGTACGTAAACTCTTGTAGAAATCCTTGTGCAACTTCACAACTTTCTAAAATATATGTTGCCCAACATACTGTTCAATCTGCAGAAATTCTTGAGCTATTTTAGGCCACATAAGGAAGCTTCAAGTTCTGTCCTTTCTTTTTTTGGGTCAGATGAGGAGTTGACTTACTTTTGGGTATGTGAAATGAATATATGTTGCTTCTTTACATCAGTCAATTCATCATTTGTGAAATCAGTTTTAACACCTTTTATTTTTCCAGGAGTTTTTCAGCTTTTTTGTCCCTCCTGAGCGTCCGGTCAGCTCTCATGTTTGACATGAAACTGTCTTTCTAGATTGTCGAGTTTTGTAGCCTTCCGAGTACAGCCTTTTTATTGAAATAAGCATGGCACGGCCTGTGACCAGCAATAGCCTTTTTGTTCAAAAAGGCTCAAACTAGATTGCGTGTGTGCTGCCCATCTCAGGATGCAAGGGACTGGATCCGACTGAGGGTCAGCCTGCCAGTGTTGTTTTGAATTTTGAAATTTGGCCTCCATCTCCATAACGTTTCATAACGTCATCTCCTCGGTTCCACTGTTTCCTTTATCACGTGTGATGAACTTGAACTGATGATGTAGTATGTCTGCAGTTGTAGTATGTCTGTAGTTGCCTGGTGGTGGATCACGTCTAGGATTCAATGAACTGATGTGGGTGTGGTTGGTAGTAGTGATTTTCCTTTTGTGATGCATGTTGGTTAGAAGTGATGAACTTGGTTTGTAATGTTGGTCAAGTGATGAACTTGAACTTTAGTTATCCGTTTATCCTTGCCAGCAGTTATCCTTCCACAGACGGATTCGTCTCCTCTGCAGTAAAAGTAAATTTAGAAACGGATCCATGCATGGCGCCGGCCGCCGGCTGATCATCAAGCGCCACAGCAAGGCTGTGTCGTCGTCGACGAGCTAGGCATTGGCCACCAGCTCCCGTAGCGCGCTTCTAGATGCGACCACGTCCCTCCCGTGACGAACGGGTGGGCAAGAAGCTCGGCCACGGACGCTCTCTGCCGATAGTCTTTCTGAAGGCACGCGGCGACGAAACTCCGGAGCTCCAGCGACACCACCGCGCCGTCGGGCAGCGCCGGCGGCTCGCCGAAGCAGATGGCGCACATGAGCGCCGCCCAGTTGGGCAGCGCAACATACTCGTGAAAACCCAACACGAGAGATACTAAACGTTACATGGAAGTTGACATGGGTTCCTGAAAACATAACACGTTATATTACCAAACTCAACATTTTGGAAAAACCCACACGTGAGATACACTAAACGTTACATGGACGTTCCCATGGTTCCCGAAAACATAAAACTCAACGTGTGGACGTTTGCTTTGCAACCGGTCCCAACCTCAGCCAGCCTCCCCAACCACGCTGCCTTTCGCATCCAGTCCAGCTCCTCCCTGATTGGCCCCCCTCATCTCTTCTCCGGCGTGCTTGCCGGTGCTACGAAGGGGTCCCGCCCTGTACTGGTAGTTTTAGTGCTTTTGTAGCTAGTAAATCTTAGTTTAGCTTTAGAGCTCCCGGCAATGCAACCAACAACCTTGCCCTTCTTCGGTGAAGGTTGCATCTATGACGGTGAGCTAATTCGTTTGAATAATCTTCCCTTGTGGGCGTAGGCGTGATGCTTTTATACTACGTCGCCGTTGTCCCTGGCGTGTCACTCCTCTTTCCCTTTTGCTTGCAGCTCTAATTTCTGGATCCTCTTGTGGTAGCCTGCATTAATTTGAGCACATCTCATATATCTGGTGTTATCCCACTCTTCTTGGTCGGTTCCATGGATTAGTATGCAGCTGACATGTGGGACCAGAGTATGAGATACAATATGTGTTAAAAATATGGTGGTTTCTTGAAACAACATCCCAAATTATTGGTGGATTTACTAGTGCATTATGCCTCAGGTTAGAGGCATAATGCATACAGGGGCGAAGCTACATTGTAGCTTTTGGGTGCAGATGCGCCCACAAAAATCAATACAGAATTACAGACGGAAACATCAACACTGAACAATCAACACTTACACGAAAATTCAACAGACCGAGGCTAGTTCACCATATATAGCAACACCCATAAGAACTGGATGTACCTAATATGTAAAATCAATGGATTTGAGAGAGGAAACACCTCATTGCCTATTTTAGTTGTGAAGGGAAGATAACAGAACTGGATGTAGGTAACAGAACTGAACGTGATCCACCTCATTGCTGCACATCAAGTAACGCGACGGCGGTGCAAACACTGCCGATCATGTCACTTAAGATCATATTCATACATAAGATCATATTCAGATTAAAACAACTCACATTGCAAAAATTTGACATATATACTTATTTGAATAGCTATATTTGACACTAACGTTCAGCTCATTCACAAAACTGGATACATTAACTGGATACATTAACTAAACTCAACCAACCACCTCAGTTCATTCACAAAACTCAACCAACCAACCACCTCAGTTCATTCACCGCCGTCGCGACGATTGATTCTTGTTTTTGGTGTTCTAATCGTGTGTTGCTCTAAACTAGCCTCGGTCTAGTGCCGTCGCCCTCTTTTTTTTTTGCCGAAATTTACAGCAGTATAACTAAAAAAAGCTGCAATTGAGGATTGAGGATGATCTGAGAGAGAAACAGAGGGCGATTCAACTAAGCCATTAATTTTGCCACTCATCCCTAACATCCAGCATTGCTTGTCGTACCTGAGCATTGGAGAGTCCTGACGGGGCGGACGTGCAGCGGCGGCCGCCGACGAGAGGAAAGAGCCAACCGACGAGAGCGGGCCGAACCAACCGACGAGAGCGGGCCGAAGCGTGGAGAGTCCTGGAGACCGCTCGGAGGTCGGAGCAACCAACCGCCGACGCTGAGACGCCGAGTTGGGGACGAAGTTAAGTAGCCGCCCAATTATACGAAAGGAAACAGTGAACCGAGGCGATGACGTTATGAAACGTTATGGAGATGGAGACCAAATTTCAAAATTCAAAACAACACTTGCAGGCTGACCGTCAGTCGGATCCAGTCCCTTGCATCCTGAGATGGGGCAGCACACACGCAATCTAATTCGAGCATTTTTGAACAAAAGGCTATTGCTGGTCACAAGCCGTGCCATGCTTATTTCAATAAAAAGGCTGTTATTACTCGGAAGGCTACAAAACTCGACTAATGAAGATGACAATGACTCGGATGGGCGAGACCTACAAAGAAAATCAACACTCCCACGAAAAAAATCAACGCTCACACAGCACACCAACCGGATAGAAAATCAACACGCACACTGCAAACTCAACATTTAGACGAAATCTCAACAGATCAGGATAGTTCGGTTGGACCCAAAAACAACATCTAGTTGCACCACAGCACCAACTGGATAATCATGGTGAGGCGACGAGCGCCCGCCCCCCACACACCCCCCCCCCCCCCCCCCCCAAACACATTTTCATATTTCAAAATAACCACGAACGGAAAACAACACTCACACAAAACATCAACACACACAATGAAACAGCAACACACACACAAAAAAATCAACACTCACATGGCACACCAACCGGAAAATAAAATCAACACCCACAGTGAAAAATCAACATTTAGACAAAACAACAGATGGATGCTAGTTCGTGCAACTAGTCTCCCGGCACAATTGGACCCAAAAGCAACATCTAGTTGCACCACAGCACACCAACTGGGAGGCTAGTTCGTGCAACTAGCCTCCCGATACAAAGGCAAGTCACACCCCATTCTCTTCTGGCCTACCGGAACACGTTGTTGTCTGTCGATTGCAAGGCAAAGTTTGTGATTTATCTTCTTTGTCGATAGATACGCATGGTTTATTTCTGATAAAGCGAACTTATTTCTGAAGAAGTAAGTTTTATCACTGGTAATCTCAGAGTGATAAATACGGATGCTTTATGTCTGATAAACCCACACGTGATAAATACGGATGCTTTATTACCTGTAATAAACATGCGTATCAATCGTACAGGAGATTTATCAGTAAAGACAAGTTGTATTACTCGTAATTCTCTATATCGATAGATACGCATGGTTTATTTCTGATAAAGCGAACTTAAAAACGAAAGGCCTGATTTATTACTAATAAATCGATAGATACGCATGTTTTATTTCTGATAAGTCCAAACTTGAACAAAAATAGGTACGTTTTATTATTGGTAAATCTCACTAGTGATAAATGCGTATGTTTTATTTCTGATAAATCCACACGTGATTAGTAAAGGCAAGTTGTATTACTGGTAATTCTCTATCGTTGAGAAATAGAGCGAGCTGAGGATCTGTGAGATAGTTCTAGTGGATGGACAGCTGTCAGAAGAAAGCAAGCATAAGACCCCTACATAATAACACGAAAGCAACAGAACTAACACACACGACAACAATAGTTAGTGAATACATGGGTACTAGGGTACTCTCTTGGCACATACCACACACAGACAACAATATAGTTAGGGCGCATCTCTCAGGGTACCCTCTTGGCTTACTCGCAGATGCGCATCTCTCAGGACAAAGCAGAAGAACTACTACTTTGAGACACCACTGATTCCCTGCCAAAAATCTTCGCCATCCTTTTGCCAAAATCACCATCCCTTTCCCCAGTATCTTCAGCAGCAGCCTCTTTCAGCATTTGTTCTACATATTTAAAGTTAGTTTACTTGATGGATCACATCTCAAGATTAAGAATCAACAATATCTTTTAAAATTATCAACATTACCTAATTTATCGAAGCCCTGAGCTGAAATGTGGCTTTCATCAACATAACTAAACGAGAAGGAAGTGGATTTCACCTTTTCCTTTTGCCGTTTGACCTTGAAATCTAGGCTAGTCCAAAAATCTACCAGTTGTTTATATGCACTTTGATGTCCGGCCAGCCATTCAGGGATATTCTGCATAACCAGTTTGCTTAATTTAGGAGGACAAGCTGTACAATAAAACAAAGTAATTATTCCCAGACAGTTCTTACCGCCATAAATTCAGCTTCAGTGACATCGTATTTTTCTGCTGCAACTGATAGGTTTATTCGTTTTTTGTAACGAGCTTTATAAGCAGCTTGAATAACTCCCTGGCGGGCTCTCTCTAATATCTTACAGAGATAGAACGGAGCTTTCTCTAAAAGGAAATTCTCAATTCTATTTTTATCAGCCTTTGCACACACAAACTTCTCCTAAAGAATAATGACAGTTAGTCAACTAACCAACCATAGTGAATGTTCCATCATAAAGGGCTTTGACTTACCCAAAACTCAGATATCAGTGCATCCCACAGGATATGTGGATAGTAGAAAGGACGACCCACATATTATCTCCCATGGAGACTTAGTGCTTGGATACTGTTTCTTCAAAAGCTCTCTAAATTCTCCCATGGGAGGGAAGGGGATGGGGGTGCCATCCTTGCGAATAACCTAGGGCAAAATAAATGAACATTAAAAGGGTAAAATGTGCAGAGCAAGATAGAAGATTTAACCTTTGTATGAAATACACGGTAAAAGTAATCAGAGGTGAAACCTTGATTTTTCATTTCTCAATGTAAATTTTGACCTTCTCACTCATGATGAACAAAGATTGGAGGGCAAATAGCACTTGAGCAAGAGTGGAGGACGAGTGAAATTCTGGATTTGGAAGAGGGGAGAGAGCAATCTAGGGCAAGAGCAAGAGTGGAAGACGAGTGAAAGCCTGGAAGAGTGAGGGGAGACCGGGAGAGACTAAACGAGTAGCAGCACCAACCTGGACAGTGAATTGAAGGCAGCATAAAGTGGCCGAAGAGCGGCAGCATCACCACCAACCTGGACAGTGAATTGAAGGCAACTTAAAGTGGTCCAGTAGCAGCAGGAGCTTCCATTTTAATGCCATGTCGGAGCTGACTTTACCCTGCACGCTACTACTCCCATTTACCAAGGTTATTATGAGTATGACCGGATGACAACAACATAGTCTGAGTAACGTTCCATCAATATTATGTTGGGTTTGCATATAATGACCGAAATAGAAGGATTCAGCGGTGAACTTCAAAGCAAAGGAGGTAGCCCGTGTATGAACGCGACCTGCTCTTGCACACCACAAAGCTTCACCGTAAGCCTCTGTACTAAGGATGGATTACACCCAAGTAAACGTGGCATATTTTACCGATCATCAGCTTCAGATGATGAAAGAAATGAAGTAATCGCGCTACATCTGCGTCAACGACCAGCCTCCTTCAAACAAAACTTCCTGCAGCCTCCTTCAAAGAAACCTCCTTCAAACAAAACTTCCTGCAGCAGCACACATACAGGTCAGAATCAGCAGCACAGGGCGAAACTCAACACATAAGAGTTAAAATCAACACCAAGCAGACCGAGCTCGAGGCCGAGCGGTGGCGCAAGATGTGGGAGTCCCACGCTAGCAGACAGAGCTCCAGGTCATCGGCGAGGCCGGCGGACCACCCGGGCTGCTCCGACAAGCTAGCCCTGGACGCCGTGGTGCGCTCGAGCGACACCAAGATACTGTTCGTAGACCATGTGGAGCGCGACGGCAAGAAGGCGCCGGCGGCCAAGGAGCTGACCACCATCGAATGTGTCAGATCGCTATCCCAACCATGTCTACGACCAGCCATGTCGACGACAAGCCCGGTATGCCTCAGCTGCCCTGTTTTGTACTCTGTTTTTGCTTCAAATATGTTGTGCTACAACTGTTTAACCGAAACTGTTTAACCGAAACGCCGGCCATGTCACGACCAGCCATGTCGACGACAAGCCCGCTGCCCTGTTTTGTACTCTGTTTTTCCTCCAAATATGTTGTGCTACAACTGTTTAACCGAAACGCCGGCCACGTCGCCGCGCGCCGCACTGCTAAGTGCCGGATGCGGCTCCTATCCATGACAAGGCGGGTCCTCGTCGTGGGCTTCGCCAACGCAGGCCCACTAGCCCTCAGTAAGCGCAATGTGGGCCGGCATCTCTTGCGTGCATCCTTAGCATCCGCGGTGGTGCAACAGATCGGACAGTAGGGCTTGTATGAAAGGAACGCTGTGATAGATCGGACCTCCGGCTTATACAAAAAAGAACGAAAGAAAGGATAAGCAAACGCTTTGATAGATCGCACCTCCGGCTTATACAAAAAAGAACGAAAGAAAGGATAAGCAGTGAAAGGATAAGTGCGTCCCGTTTCACACGATAGTTGCAAAACACATAAGCACAAAGTTAGACATCAAATGACACTCCACAGATCAGAAACGCAACACGTTAGGAAAAGTAGCAGGTACTTCAAACTCAACATGAAAAATAGAGTACTAGTGGCCTATTCCAAAATACTCAGGGCACTTACATAATAGACCAAGTAATTGAATAAACTAAGTGATAACAAGCAGGGCGTCACGAAGCAAAATGGCTGATTCTTTTGGGTGCCCAAGCTTCCATATCTTGCAATCGTCTTCGAAGTACCCATCTTTGTTCCAATCACGCAACTGCGCCAGTGAACTTGGCCCTTGTTGATCACCTTGAGGATCCTTGTAGAACCATGCAGGCCTATATAGCAGCCATGGATGGTAATCAAACTGGACTTGCTGCTGCGCAGGGAGATGATCATGCTCTAAGTTGATTACTTCGATTACTTCATCTTCATCGTCTTCGATGTTGATTACAACATGGTCTTCGCAGAACCATTTGTCTCCTGAGTTGGCAATGCCAGCGTCTAGTCCCACGCACTGAAAGTGGTATGACTTTCGGCGGTTCCTGGGGATTAAATCCAAAATAAAACATAGCTGCTATGCATATGAGAAAGGGAAATTTGACAAATTAAATTACCCAAACTCGCATAGTAGTAGCAGGCCGCCATCTTTGCAGATGCAGCACTCGTCGTCCCATTCTGAGTCTCCTTTCAGCGCTCAGCTCCTTTTCTTCGACGGGGGCGTGCTCCCACCGCCAATCGCGGACACCTTCCTCTTGGTCATCTTGATCCCACTGCCAATCACGGAGAACAATACAGGGAGGGAAGCGACGCGAGGGAAGCGAAACTCGACGGAAGCGAAGCGAACAAAACGCGGAGGAAATATATACACACGAGAAGCGGAGATAAGGAAGCGACGCGACGGTGAGGAAGCGACGCGACGGGGCAAGATGAGGGAAGCGAGGGAGACGAGGTGACAACTGAACCCACTGAACGTTTGGTGAAGTAGTAGGCCGGTCCATAAACGGCCTATCCAGCCTAAGCAGGCCGCCCAGCGCTTCCTTCATTGCCTTTCATGTTGAGTTTCCATTTATTTTTCATACTACTGATCATTACATATTCTGGAAAAATACTCCATTTGTATATTGTCTTGCTTTCTGGAAAAACACTAGTGTGTTTCTGCTCCAATCGTGCTCTTGTCTTGCTTTCTGGAAAAACACTAGTGTGTTTCTGCTCCAATCGTGCTCCAATCTCAACATGTACCACGTTTACAAAACTCAACACGTTTGCAAAAGTCAATAGGTAGACAGGAAACTAAACAAGCAGCACTGAGTGTCCACCCAAACTCAAGATGGAGCCAGAAAACAAGTCCAGGAAAAGCAGCACACAGTTGCACAATCGGTGACCTCACATGTTACGCGTAGTTTAGCGTGGATGCACCAAAACTAAACATGTAGCAAGGAAAATCAACATGTCCATGTTACACAGTGTTCCCAAAATACGATTCATCCAACTCAACATGTTGACCAAACTCAACACCCAACTCCACCCAACAGTTCATTCACTCGCCAAGCAGCGCCCCCCTTGTTTTCACAGTGACGAAGAAGGTCCAAATTGCTGGCTACTGCTGATTCTTGTTTTCACACTGGATAGTGAAATATCACATGTGAGATTTTTCTTCGCCACACCAATTGCTGGCTACTGCTGGTTCTTGTTGCTTGCTGCAGCCTGTGGTGCCAGCCGCAATAATACGTACGTATCTACCAATAGAAAGATTTACTAGTAATAAAACTTACCTATTGTTGTTCAAGTTTGGAGTTATCAGAAATAAAACATGCGTATCTATCGATAGTCTAGCATTATTAGTAATAAATCGGGCCTTTCGTAATCACGTCTGGATTTATCAGAGACAAAACATACGTATCTATCAATAGATAGATTTACCAGTAATAAAACGGGCCTTTACTAATCACGTGTGGATTTATCAGAAATAAAGCATCCGCATTTATCGCTAAGGCGATTTACCAGTAATAAAACGTACCTATTGTTGTTCAAGTTTGGACTTATCAGAAATAAAACATGCGTTTCTATCGATATAGAGCATTATTAGTAATAAATCGGGCCTTTCGTAAACACGTCTGGATTTATCAGAGATAAACAAACCTGCTTGCATGTTGTGATACTTTTATATCGTCATCAGATTTTTTTGGGATGTGAACTGAACTTTCTCCATGTTCTGTTTCTTAGCAGACACTGAACTTTTTCTTCATGTGGTTCAAGTAATACCGCTGCCAAGATGATCAAGGGATTCACATGGGTATTTATGCATCAGGAGATTTACCAGTAATGAAACAGGACCTTTACTTAATCACGTTAGGATTTATTAGAAACTAAAACATGCGTATTTATTGATCTAGAGATTTACCAGTAATAAAACGGGACCGTTACTTAATCAAGTTTGGATTCATTAGAAATAAAATATCCGTAAATATCAGTCCGGAGATTTACCACTTTCGAGTCGAGTCGAGTCGAGTCGCCTTTCCAGTTTCGAGTCGAGTCGCCTTCCCCTCGTTTTCCCGCAACAAAATTCAGTTACAGTCGAGTCGCCTTCCCCTCGTTTTCCCGCAACAAAATTCAATTACGGCCTCCCACCACTTCCAAGAGAACCGCCCGTCCCGTCTGCTTCTCTTCCGCTCAGCTCCGTCTCTGATCAGGGGCTCTGATTCTGTCTCTCCGGCTCTGCAGAGGGCGAGGCACGCTGATGAGGAAGAGCTGGCGGGGGAATCTTCCCACAGGAGGGCGGCGGGCGACGGCTCTAATGAGGAAGAGCAGCAGGCGGAGAAATCTCGCCGCAAGAAGAGGACCGACCGCAAGAAGAGGACCGCCAGCAAGAAGAGCGCCAGCAAGAGGCGCACCGCCCTCTCTGATGAGGGAGAGCGGACGAAGGAATCTCCCGGTGAAGGAGCCACTGATGATGATCCCAGGTCGACGCTGCCGTTGGTGAAATAAAGGTATGTGCTGTACGGCAACGCTGAATTTAGCATCGATAAAACTAGGATTTTATTTTATTACGGATTTACTTTGCTACAATCGACTGAAATCCACGATCTCTCAGTCCACGGCAAACTCCGGCGAGGTTAGGGCTGGGGATTGTTAGGGTTTACGGTTTGGGGGGGTTGGGGGGGGGGGGGGGGGATCCGTGCTTTTTCAGGCGACTGAAAGGGAGCCATTTTTTAGGCGACTGACTGAGAGGGATCATGTGATCGATTGGTGCCTCCCTTTTTATTATCTCCAATACTGAGTAGTAATATCAATAAACTAGGTTTTATTATCCATGGTTTTATTAGCTGCAGCACTGAGTTGCTTGGTGACTCAATGCTCACAAATTTGTAGGCAATCGATCATAGTTTGATGATAAAGTACTGGGAATTTAAAATTGGCCAAAATTTACGTCTATTTGAGATTAATGCAGTTTCATGATAAAGCACCGGGAATTTAAAATTGGCCAAAATTTACGTCTGTTTGAGATTAATGCAAATGTGTTGCTACGGTTATTGCTTGGTAACTCAATGTTTGTGGGCAATCGATTATGTCCTTTCCTTTCTCTGTGGTAGATTTTCAAAAAAATGGCGCTCAATTATGTCCTTTCCTTTCTCTGTCTACCACTCAATCAATTCTGTTTTATAGTTGATGGTTGCCATGACTCTTGCAAAATGGCAAAATGGTAACCTCAGTTTTGTTTACTAGCAGGTTATTGAAATACCAAGATCTAGCAGTGCACTTTCATGGTGCTCCCCTGCGGTTGTTCTCAAGGCTGCTAAAGGTTTGTCAGATGATGCAAAAGATAAGGTCAAAGATTATGGGTTTGGCACTTATTGGAATTCAATGTGAGTCGTCTTCAGGACAGAGAATTGATAATGTGGCTAATGGACCAATCTGTTGTGAACCCTGACGACGAAAATTCATTTTTGATCAATATTAAACCTGGGAAGTCTGTAAAGGTGACGCCAGAGAGTATTCATAGAATCCTTAAAGCACCTTTTGGAGGCACTTTGACTGATAAACTTGATGGTGACTCGGGTGCTGCGTTACTTACACTATTGATTGAGGTTGAGAAAGCTGGAATTCAAGTGAATTTTGAGAGTACTGCAAACGGTAAAAAAAAAAATTGTTCGAAAGATCACTCAAAAAATCTTGAGCTGTACTACAAATACGTCAAGGAAACCCTCAAGGACCCTGAGAAGGAAGCTGAGTGTTTCTTATACATTTTGTTCAACCGGTTTTTGATGCCATCTACCAACAATAACCTTACCGGAGACAGCATTTTATGTTCTAACCTTGCAAAGAAGAAATCAACCGACTGGTGCAAGGTCATCTTTAAAAACGTGAGGAATGGTGTCATCAAAAGGAAGGAAAGAGAAGCGAAAGAAAACAAATCGGATGGTGTTTCTTGGGGTTGCTCAGTTCTCCTAGTTGTAAGTTCTTTAATCTATGAACAATTAGTTTCATGTTTAACAGTAAAGATATGGTATCTGGTTATGTTTAACAATAAACTGTGCTCTTTAGATATGTTACCTGGACACTTTTCTCTCGACTGAAGAAGCAGAGAAGACCCCACGGCTCAAGCACGTCAACGACGATATGGTTGAAGAGCTTGTGCAGAAAGCAAAGACAGAAGACGGCTTCAACGCATATGTTCCCATTGTAAGTAACCACTAAATACGCTTGTACTTTGAAATCAGAACATTGCAAACTGTTGTATTTACATTGGTGGCTTTTCTGGTTTGCAAGAACAAGCGAAGAAACCCTAAAGCCACGAAGCATGGTGCCCATAAACGCAAGGGAATTCATCAGGTAAGGACAACACAGTTCAGATTATAATGCATCCATTATAATGCAGTGCTATTAGTCATTTTCTTTATCCCTTGTACTTTTAGGACTCGGAACAGGGCATATTTCCATCAGTGGAATGTTTGCTAAAGGAATATATGGATGAGGTGCCGGAACTCCGAGATGAGATGGATGCCATAGTGGAGGATTTTCAATCCCAAGTGGCGATGAAGGTTGAAGAGATTAAGGCCATCCAGTCAAGGGCAGTGGAGCTAGCAAAGGAAAAGGTGGCCAATTACCGCCGAACCCTCGATCAGCATCAAGAGATTGAGCCCAGTGTTGATGAACCTGTGGTAAACAATGTATGTTAAAAATGCTCGCAACACCTTTGACTATTCATTAATGCCATTGTTCTTGTTTTACAGCATTCTAACAATGATCCTAGTGAACCTTCAGTTGAAGCTGATGTGCCTCCATCTGGTGCAACTGTAAGCAATTTATGTTAAAAATGCTCGCACCACCTTTGACTTTGCAAAGTCTTTATTCATTAATGCTATTTTTCTTGTTTTACAGCATTCTAACAATGACGAATCTGATGGTGATAGAACTGGTGATGTAACCGGTGCTGGAACTGGTGATGTAACCGCTGTGGTAAACAATGTATGTTAAAAATGCTCGCAACACCTTTGACTTTGCAAAGTCTTTATTCATTAATGCCATTGTTCTTGTTTTACAGCATTCTAACAATGATCCTAGTGAACCTTCAGTTGAAGCTGATGTGCCTCCATCTGGTGCGACTATAAGCAATTTATGTTAAAAATGCTCGCACCACCTTTGACTTTGCAAAGTCTTTATTCATTAATGCCATTTTTCTTGTTTTACAGCATACAGCATTCTAACAATGATCCTAGTGTTAATGCCATTTTTCTTGTTTTATAGCATTCTAACAATGATGTACATCATTCTAACAATGACGAATCTGATGGTGATGTAACTGGTGCTGTAATTGGTTCAAGTGAAGATTATTTTCTTGCTTTACCGTCTTCTAACAATGATGAATCTTATGCTGATGGAACTGGTGATGGAAGTGATGATGAATCTGATGGTGGTGATGATGAATCTGATGGAACTGTAAGCAATTTATGTTAAAATGCTCGCACCACCTTTGACTTTGCAAAGTCTTTATTCATTAATGCCATTGTACTTGTTTTACAGCATTCTAACAATGACGAATCTGATGGTGATAGAACTGGTGATGTAACCGCTGTGGTAAACAATGTATGTTAAAAATGCTCGCAACACCTTTGACTTTGCAAAGTCTTTATTCATTAATGCCATTGTTCTTGTTTTACAGCATTCTAACAATGATCCTAGTGTTAATGCCATTTTTCTTGTTTTACAGCATTCTAACAATGACGTACAGCATTCTAACAATGACGAATCTGATGGTGATGTAACTGGTGCTGTAATTGGTTCAAGTGAAGATTATTTTCTTGCTTTACCGTCTTCTAACAATGATGAATCTTATGCTGATGGAACTGGTGATGGAAATGATGATGAATCTGATGGTGGTGATGATGAATCTGATGGTGATGATGATGAATCTGGTGGTGATGGAACTGGTGATGGAATTGGTGCAGGTTATGTGGAAGTGGAAGTGGAACCATCACCAAACATGAAAGGAAAAACTGTTGTGGAACCATTATCAAACACAAAAAGATTTAAACAAAAAGCCAGAAAATTGGGAGTTAAGGTGAGGCATGGAGACCATCCTAGACAACGTACCCCATTCACCTGTCATGTCAAATAGTTCTTGGCGCCAAGAACCACCTGTGGAGCAAGCAGAAAAATTGAGGGATCTCATAAGCCGTGAAGAGTTCAAGAGGTACTTTTTTTTTTGCCAGTTGACTGTTGCATTCAATACCTGCAGCTTTTAGTTCGATAGTTCCTTAAACTTGCACTGATAATAATCAATTTATTTCCACTTCCCATTCATACCAGCCATATTTTCATTAAACCGCGGGAAAAAAGTGATATTACCTTGCAAATATCTGGAGGTGATATTACCCAAAGCTTAGCTGAATGCAAATTCCAAGTGAACTCCTATCGTTTTATGTGAGGTGTCTCATGAGCGATGAGTCTTCTTGCAAGGAGAGTTCAGGTTACAGGATCATTCTTGATCCAAAAATTTTTGTAAGTGAAAATTTGTGTTAATCTATCATAATGATTATTTGCTTTTATCTTCTCATTTATCCTTTTTATTGGTACCATTCATAGGAAGACCTGTTGTCTGTTAGTAATGCTAAAGAGGCTGCTAACGAAGTTGTTGAAAGACTGAAATTGCACTACACGGCTGAACAATTTGTGCAGTGCAGACATGTAAGTACAATCTTCTACCACGAGCTTAGTATTCTTACAGTTTCCTCTTGCTTAGTATTCTTACAGTTTCCTCTTGCTCTGTATTTGAACATGTATAGATTCTTTTGCCGGTCTACTGGATGGAGCATTGGTCAGTATATTGTGTCAACTACACTCATGGACAGATCGACGTACTCGATGCTTGTCCCAGTGAAAGGAAAGCAGTTCACAAGGATATCTGGAAGAAGATACGTCACAGGCTTAACATGGCATTAGTCAAATTTACTGACTCAAAAATTGCAAAATTTGATCATGATGGCCTCCCATTTATTGGGGTTGGTCCTTGTCCCCCTAGAGTTAAATGTGAATTTCATATGATGTACCACTTGAAGTATTATGATGGGAACAATCATAAAGTGGTCTATGAGTTGAATCAGGTAACTCTTTATGACTATACAGCTCAGTAATTGATTCAGGAAAAAAATGTATCTAACACTAATCCTTGTCTCGCTGAAAAATGCAGTCAGTGGAGGGCGATCTGATGTCCAAGATTTTATACTACCTGTTGTTTAATGATCTCAATGGAGCGGTTGACTCATTACCAGAGGATGTCAGAAAGCTAGGACCTGAAAGATATCAAAATGCCAGCTCTTGATGCTAGTTTTTGGATCGGACAACGTGTATATAACTCTAGAATTTGCTGAACATTGAGGTGCATAAGTATTTTATTGCTGATAAGTCCAGCGTCGTCTTTTATCTGACAAAACAAGTAGTTGAGAAAAGATAAGTTTTGCTACTATGTACCCTATGTTTTCCTTATGTGTTTTAACCCCCTCCCCACATGGGTCAAATAAGAACGGATCCGGTGCCTCCTTTCCTGCGTGTAGAAACATGTTCTACCTTGGTGTAAGCCTACCAGGCTGACCCTCGGTCGGATCCAGTCCCTTGCATCCTGAGATGGGCAGCACACACGCAATCTAGTTCAAGCCTTTTTGAATAAAAAGGCTAGTTTCGTTGCTAATGCTGGTCACAAGCCGTTCCATGCTTATTTCAATAAAAAGGCTGTATGCACCTAGACCTACATGGTGGACGCAAACGCGAGCACAAACTCACGCACCACCAAGACACACACGCACCTAGGTGCTACAGACTCAGAAACACGCACGCCATCACGCGCGACACACATATGCACGCCATGGCCGAACACGGGGTGGTTTATTTTTCCTAACAATCTCTCCCTAAACCACGACGTCGCTGCTGCGCGTCCTGCCCAGCCAAATGTCTACGATATTCTTCTACTCTTGGTGAAATAACCAACCCCCCTTCCCACACCCATGATATGGAAATGGAAGAAAGGAGTCTGTTACGATGTGTAGCCACATGTCCACGATTTCTTCTATCCTTGGTGAAACGTAAGGAATCCCATGGGGAAATAGGAGCAGTGTGCTGGCTGAGCCACGGAGGCTACCTCTTACTTCGTGTGCCAAACGCAGCAATATATACTGCTAATTCTTGACGTCCTGGCGTGTGGAGTGACGCATGCTGGGCTACGAGGCGACGCGACGCGACGCTTGCTCCTCCATCTTCCAGCTGCTGCTGACCACCGCAAGTCATCACGCGCCAGCCTCTTCGATTGCTTTTTTGCGCGTGCCTCTAGGCCCCTCGATTACTCGTACATAATGACGCAGGTTTAGTTTTTTTTGACGCCATTAATCATTCACGACTTTTGAACTTTCGCGTGCTCACCGCCCCTATAACTCTCAACTCTCCCATCCTACAACTACAACTCTCCCATCCTGCGACGAACTGCTCCATGGCGCCCTGCAGTACTCCGTCCAGCGGCGGCGCCGCGTCGCGCGCCCGGACCCCGTCCAGCGGTGGCTCCGCGTCGCGCGCCCGGACCCCGTCCAGCGGTGGCTCCGCATCGCGCGCCCGGACCCCATCCCGCGGCGGCGGCGCGTCGCGCGCCCGGACCCCGTCCGGCGGCGGCTCCGCGTCGCGCGCCCGGACCTGTTTCGGCGCGTCGCCGCTCTCCGGCATCGAGTCCAGCAGCGGCGCCGCATCGCGCTCCCGCACCGGTTTCATCGCGTCTCCTGCTCCGGCGCGTCGCCTGTTCGTTGAGAGGTCTCCATCTCCCGAACGCGGGTGGTACGCTGAGAAGTCACCATCGCCGGCGGCGCGCTCCCGTTCACCTTCCCCAGCCCCGCCGGCATCGCTCTCCGGCATCGACTCCGGCAACGAGTCAGACAACGAATCTGTACAGACCATGTCCACGGACACCGAGGAAGACCGGAGGCGCGGCTACAGAAAGCCTCTGCCTCGCGGCGACGATCTGCGCCTCAAGTTCTTCCCCGATGGAACGGTCCGCTGCCCTATTTGCATTGGTCTAAAACAGGAGCGCTGGACTGTCCCAGCCGCCATGAACCACACCAAAGCGGTGATGCGCCGCGGCGACAAGTACGACGACAAGAAGAGGAGCCGCCACCGCACCCTGGCCAAGAACCATGGCTGGCTGCCGTGGCCGTGAGCTGTCGCCGCCGTCGCAACCGTCTTCCTCCTCGCCAACCCTGGCTGGCTGCCGTGAGCTGTCGTTGCCGTTGTCGTCATCCTCGTCGCACCCTCTATATTTATCTTAATTATAATATTATGTATGGTTGATGAACTCTGGATTGGCCGACTCCTGGCCCTATTATCTATTGTTAATTATAATTAGTATCTCTGGTTGTACGTGTTGAGTTTCCTCTCTATATGTTTAGTTTTGGTGCATCCACGCTAAACTACGCGTGTGCAACTGTGTCCTGCTTTTCCTGTACTTGTTGGGTTTTTTGGCTCCATCTTGAGTTTTGGTGCACACTCAGTGCTGCTTTTTATGGACGTGTTTAGTTTCCTGTCTACCTGTTGACTTTTGCAAACGTGTTGAGTTTTGGAAAAGTGCTACCTGTTGAGATTGGAGCACGATTGGAGCAGAAACACACTACTGTTTTGGAACAGGCTACTAGTACACTATTTTTCATGTTGAGTTTAAAGTACCTGCTACTTTTCCTAATGTGTTGCGTGTCTAGTACTAAACTACGTGTAACTTTGCATATTTGCGTTTGGCGAGTGGTGGGCAGGAGCGAGTGGTGAGTGAGCGAGCGGGTGGCGCAGCGGATCGATGACAAAGAGGGATGGCTGATGAGTGGAGCGGATGCGAGCTGGGCCGGAGTGCGGTGCCGCATGGGCCGAAAGGCAGAGGGGGAGGAATGAGCCTGTGTTCCGTTTCCATTTTACTTTTCTTTTTCTTTTGATCCAAAAATTATTTTTATATTTTTCTAAAATCCTAAAGAATCAGGAGCAGCCAGCAGGGAGAGCACCAGGCGAAGGCCAAATACAAGCTAATTTCGAAGAAGAACCTTCCCTAGCTAGTTCATGTGCTACCTGATTGGCTTCCCGAGTTTTGTAGCCTTCCGAGTACTTTTCTCACATGCACTCGTAGGTGGAATCCTGCACAACACTGTGAAAATGCTGAGGTATGCAATGGCTTGAGGCTTCAGATGCAGCTCAAATTTCAGTGATTTGCATGTGCCATGTTCTGTTGATTTGGTCTTGATTACTTAATCAACAAATGTTGCAAAAGTAAGAACGCCGTGAACTTTCAAATTTCAGTGGTATTTTCCGTGAACTATGGATGACTATGCTGCGAAGTCGTACTTGGACCTGAACTATGGATAAACACTACCCTAAAGAGAGCTCTTGAACATTGAACTGAACCTGCCACCTAAGGTAACTAACGAAACAAGGTAATCGAACTGACACTAACTAGACACTTAGGGCATGTACAACGCTCGACTGCAGGCCGTCTCCGTGATTGCGATTTAACAGAAAACCCCCCGCCTCCACGGAGAGACGGGCTCCCCGTCGCCTCGCGAGAGGACGGCGTCGTCCCGTTCTCCAAGGTGGAGGAGACGGCCTCGGCACCGCTGTAGAGCGCCGTCTTGCCGCGGAGACGCGCGCTCGGATCCCGCGCGGGACCGCCGAGGGCAACAAGAGCGCCTACATCCCCAGGTGGTATGCATCGGCCCGCTCTTCGACAGCCTGCGCGGAACGGCCGGCATGCTGCGCCTCCAGCGCTACAAGTGGTGCTGCGTCCCCAAGCTCATCGTGGTGCGCCGCCCAGCCGCCGCCGCCGGACCGGCCTTGGAGCCTCCGGCCTGGTCAGGGGAGGTGCAGCGTGTCCGGTGCTTCGCAGCTGCTTCGATAAGATAATGCGCCTGGTGCCGCGAATCCGTGCCTCGTACTGCAGCATTTCTTATTCCAGCAGCAGCGTCGTCGGCGACGATGAGCAGCTAGCGCTCAACATGCTGCTCGACGGCATTTCTTCTTCCTGCAACAGTGTCAACGGCAATGATGAGCAGCTGGCGCTCAACATTCTGCTCGACGGCTGCTTCGTCCTCCACCGCCTGCTCAAGTATGCACGAAAGGGAATCACGGTTGCTTGAGGCGGGTGCGCTCGTCCTGCAGCGTGTCTGTGCCGCTCCCTTCCGTCCTCCCTCCATGGACGCAGTGGCGAGAAGCACATGCAAGAGAGAGAGGATAGAAAGGAAATGGATGGATGGAAGGAGGCGAACGTGAAGATAAGGCTGAACGTGCTGGACTGCTAGGTCCCGCATGAAGCATATATTCATGGTTATTGTAACAATGTTATCTTATTATGCTATCTTATTTATATATCAAAAGACCACACAATGGTATACATAATTGAATTTATAGTTGATCTTAGTTTACATTCACATCATTAAATTGTCTGCAGACAACAAAGTAGTCTCTGGATTGTATGACCTGTCTGCAGACCTGTCTGTAACATTGATGAGGAGACGACCCCTGTCTCTGGGTTGTACATGCCCTTAGACAATCTAGGGGAATCGAACTGGCCTACGTAGGGTGATTCTGCTGCTGTGACTGTTGGGGGTTGGGGAGAGAAAAGAAGAGTTGTGAGGGATCTACAATGTTCGTTATTGTGATAGTTCCATATTCGATTCCTAGGTCTCTATAAACGGGTTGATTTACTGTTGTGCAGATTTTGGCGACAAAACAAAGGAACTTGTCGACCAACATGTCGTCATCACGGGAATCAGAACTAGACCAGCACCGGAGGTAAAGAATTCATGGTTCTACCTCTGATTGGCCACAATCTTATCTTGCCTTCTTACCGATCATTTTTGCTGGCCTTTGTCGTCGTGGTGGTCGGCGGAGCATTGGAGGGCGTACAGAGCGCGCTGTCGGGACAGCGAACTCTCGGCCTGCTGCTTCGCCGCCACCTCAAGCAGTTGCAGGACCTCCTTGCGCTTACGGTCGTCCTCCGGGGTCGCAGGTTGTGGAAGGTTTCGCGCGAGGGCCGCGGCCGCCGCCAGATTTTGGCTGGCGCGCGGGAGGCGAAGAGGGGTGTCCACGGCGTCGTGCACGATGCGGTGCTGCACGTCGCGTGCCATGGCGCGAGCGCGCTCTCCGGGGGCGCGCCGCGTGGCAATCTCCCGCTCCAGGAGCTGACGCTCCCGCTCGATGCCGCACTCCATATCGGCAAGCTCGCGCCTCCGCGCGAGCAGCTGCTCCAAAGCAGGTGGGTCCTGTCGTGGAGGGGCGGCCCTCTCCCCCACAGGCACAGGGTCTGGGCTCGCACCGTTGTCTCGAGACGGCTCGCCCCCGTCGTTACCTTCCCCGTCGCTGGGGTCAGCGAGGTCTCCGTCCCGGCTCTCGGCCATGAAGCACTCACGGGACGGGTCGAACGAGAGTGCGTCGAAACACTCAGCAAGTAGGTCCTCGATGGAATCGCGGTCCTCGGCATCTGCGGGCTCCGCGCCTACAAACGCAGGGGTGTGAACGGCGGGGCCGAGGCGGCCGGCCCTGCCGGGTGGGAAGCGACAGAGAGGCTCGGCGCTCCAACGCCTCCATCGACTCCCGCAGCCGAGGCGGCAGAGAGGCTCGGCGCTCCCAGGCCTCGTAACCGGGCAGGAGCGGTGGTCCATCCACAAGGCAGTTGTTGAGGAGAGCCAGCGCGTAGAAGATGCGCCGGCATTCGTCTGGCCGGGGGTTTGCACCGAGGTACGCTTCGAAGCGCACGGGCAATGCCCTGGCCCCCGGTCCACGCGAGAGGTGGACATCCGAGGTGAAGACGTGCAGCGGCGCCGAGCCGGCGCTACTGCACATCCGCTGCAGCTCGGCGTGGTCCGTGAGGAAGTCCACGTCGCCGAAGCGGAAGATACGGTACGGGACCGTGACTGGTGTGTAGAACCGGGAAGACGGCGTGGCGGGCGCTCCCGCGATACGGGAGGCGACCGCGGGATGCTGGCGGGCACAAAGCCATCAGCTGACGTCGCGATCGTTGTCAAGCGCGCGGAGGTCCCCTACCTGGTGCGCCAACTGTCGGTGTTAAGTAATCGGCCGACGAGTAAATTTGTGCGCGGCTTGACGGTGATCAGTAGGTTTGCGAATGACACGAGGGATTATACTGGTTCAGGCCTCGAAACGCCCTACGTCCAGTTCGTGATTTTTCTTGTATTGCTCGTAGTACAGATTACAGGCTGAGGGCGAGAGAGGGATTCGCTCCCAAGTCTCTGCCGTTTGCCTTTTTGTGTGTGTTCGTATGTGTGTGAGAAAGAGCTCTCTGTGTGCGAAAAGGCACTCTCCTCTTCCCCCCGGGCCTAATCTTCCCTTTTATATTCCAAGGGAAAACGGTTACAGATGGAGGAAAAAAGAAAGAGAAAAGGAAGTAGAGATAAAAGAAAGGCAGTGGAGATGGAGTCAGGTCGTCCTCGTCGGACTCGATGGCTTCCGCCGCAATCCTCTCACCAAGTCGTTTGATGATGTCATCCGCGTCTTGTCTGGACCGCTGTTGAGTTAGGCGACGGTCATTCCGTGCGTTGTCGTTGACTGTGGGGCGTACTTGATACACGCATTCGTCGTTCCACGCCCGGTCTTGATGCGACGCCCCCCATTCCGTCGTACGTCAGGCACAGTGTACTTTTCCGCCGTCCAGGAGTTAATGCGGAGCGGATCCTTATCCTGAACCGGTCGGTAGTACGTCCGCGGAAGACCGAAGCATCGACGCCGCCCCTGTGCTTGGTTCCCGGTCGTCGGGGTCGGGTTCGGTTCGGGTCGAGGCCCTCCGTCGATCCCGACCATTGCCGGGACGAATGGGCGACGGACGACGGCTGGCCGGTGCATTGGTCGGAGCAGTCGCTCGACCCCACGACTCCCGACTCGCGTCGTGAGGGAATCGGGCGGGTCGTCCCGCCCGAGTTGGGCTCCTTTAATGCGGGGCCACGACCATGTGGCTTGTGCGGTTGGGCCCTTAGCGGGCCGTGAGGAGCGGAGAGGCTAAGGGCAGTCGTTGTGCCTCCCGCCTAACCGGGCCCCTTCATGGGCCCGGCACTCCGCTGTACCTTTTCGCACAGGACCTTTGGGTTTTGGTCGGTATTTGTAGGTAGTATGTACGCGGTATCGGGTACTTGAAAAATAGGTACCCGACACTTAGTGATAAAACAAGTTATAATAAAATAAATTATATTATCATGAATATTTTGAATAAAATGAATGGTCAAACTCGATGACTGAAAGTCAACAAATGCGAACATTTGTGGAGAGAGGGAGTAATAGGATGTCCGAGCTGCTGACCACTGTTCTCCCGCTGGATCCCGCAACAAAATTCAACTCCAGCTCTCCCCGTTCCAAAAGAACCGCCCGTCCCGTTTGCTTCTCTTCCGCCCCTCCACCTAGACCAACTACGGCTCTGATTCCGCCTCCCCGGCTCTGATGGGCAAGAAGATCGCCGCCCGCGAGAAGAATATGGCCGCCCGCCAGAGATCTGCGTTCGACGCCTCTGAAACGGACGAGGGGATCGAGGAATCTCCCAGTGAAGGAGCCACCAGTGACGACGCTGCCGGAGACGATTCCAGTGACGCCGCCGCCTTTGACGATTCCAGTGACGCGGATGAGGATGAAATCGAAAAGGTTAGTGCTGTCCGGCAACGCATCAATAAAACTAGGGTTTTAATTATTATCTACGCTTTTATTATCTGCAATACTGATTTATAGTATCAACAAAGCCTGCCTTTTTATTATCCAGGCTTTTATTATCTGTAACACTGATTTTTCGTATCAATAAAACTAGGCTTTTATTATCTGCAACACTGAGTTTTAGCATACAAAAAACTATGGTTTTATCATCTGTAATACACCTCAGTTTTGTTTTACTAGCAGGTTGTTGAAACAACAAGATTCAGCAGTGCACTTTCACGGTGCTCCCCTGCAGTTGTTCTCAAGGCTGCTAAAGATTTGTCAGATGATGCGAAAACTAAGGTCAAAGAACATGGGTTTGAGCACTTATTGGAATTCAAAGTGAGTCGTCTTCAGGACAGAGAGTTGATCATGTGGCTAATGGATCAATCTGTTGTGAACCCTAATGATGAAAATTAATTTTTCGTCAATATTAAACCTGGGAAGTCTGTACTGGTCACGCCAGAGAGTATTCATAGAATCCTTAAAGCACCTTTTGGAGGCACTTTGACAGATATAGTTGCTGGTGACCCGAGTGCTGCGTTAAGAAAACTATGCAATGAGATGGATAACGCTGGAATTCAGGTGAATTTTGAGACCACTGTAAATAAAGACGGGGAGCTTAAAAAAATGTACGAAAGATCACTCCTAAAAGTCTTGAGCGGTACTGCAAATACGTCAAGGAAACCGTAAAGGACCCTGAGAAGGAAGCTCAGTGTTTCTTCTGCCTTTTGTTCAACCGGTTTTTGCTGCCATCTGCTGACAATAACCTTACCGGATACAGCGTTTTATGTTCTGACCTTGCAAAGACGGACTCAATCGACTGGTGCAAGGTCATTTTTAAAACGTGAGGAATGGTGTCATCAAAAGGAAGCAAAGGGAAGTGAAAGAAAACAAGTCGGATAGTGTTTCTTGGGGTTGCCCACTTCTCCTAGTTGTAAGTTTTTTAATCTATGAACAATTAGTTTTATGTTTAACAGTACAGATATGGTATCTGATTCTGTTTAACAATAAACTGTGCTCTTTAGATATGTTACCTGGATACTCTTCTCCCGGCTGAAGAAGTGGAGAAGATCCCACGGCTCAAGCACATTAATTGACGACAAAATGGTTGAAGAGCTGGTGCAGAAAGCAAAGACAGAAGACGGCTTCAACGCATATGTTCCCATTGTAAGTAACCAGTCAATGCGCTCGTACTTTGGAACTAGAATATTGTAAACTATTGTCTTTACATTGGTGTCTTTTCTGGTTTCCAAGAACAAGGGAAGAAAGCGAGCTATGGAATCTCAGAAGGGCAAGAAGCCTAATGATGCCAAATGCAAGAGAAATTGCTCGGTAAGGACGAATCCCCCGTGCTTCAGATTAGTGTAATATGAATCCATTAAAAAGCAGTGCTGTCAGTCATTCTTTGTTCCCTTGTCCTTTCAGGAGTTGGAACGGGACAAAGACAGGAAGTACGGTGCCCATAAACGCAAGAAAATTCATCAGGTAAGGACAACACAGTTCAGATTATAATGTATCCATTATAATTCAGTGCTATTAGTCATTTTCTTTATCCCCTTGTACTTTCAGGACCTGGAACAGGGCATGCTGGTACTTCCATCAGTGGAGCCTTTGCTAAAGGCATCTATGGGTAAGGTGCCGGAACTCCGAGATGAGATGAATGCTGTAGTGGAGGATTGTCGATCCCAAGTGGCGGTGAAGGTTGAAGAGATTAAGGCAATCCAGTCAAGGGCAGTGGAGCTAGCAAAGGAGATTGAGGAAGAATTTCATCGGACATGTCATTTTTATGACGAGCATATCAAATCTAAAGCCCGGTTTACAAATGATATGATTGTTATGGAAGACAAGGACGAAGAGGTCATTGAAAAAATGAAGAAAACTCTTATAATGGACATATCAGGAAACAAATTATGTGAGTTTGAATTTGCAAAATCCCTCAAACCAGAGGGCGAGCTATCCAATTTCATTGTGGATGCACTTGCATATCTATGGAACAAGGAATGGGAAGAGAATGTCATAGACAAGATCATGGTGTCTCAGTGTGCTGTTGTAAGTTCCATATCATATGCTTTTTGTCATGATTTTCTATATCTGGAATACATACCACTATGCTTTCTCATGCTCCATTTTCACCATATTTTTTTTCTAGGATGAATTATTGGCAAGAAATAACAAAACAGGTTATGTCAGAAGGGAAATTACAGCAGCTACACTATCCGGCAAGGACCGGGTTTGTACCATTTTCAGTTCCATTTGTATTGTTAAATCCGACGTACCTTGGATGGAATACTTTTTTTTGTGTGCGTGCAGATTTTTGTTCCACTCCTTCATGATAGACATTGGTCCTTAGTTGTGCTAGAACTTGAGAAGCAGAGGGTAACTGTACTAGATTCCATGGAAATGGACTGTGCGAGGGGACAAATGATAGATCATTTGGTTAGATTATTTTTCAGCTTAAAATGTCTTGCAACACTATGAAACTGTTCCTGTTAATTAAATCGTGAGCTGCCATGATTGACCCGTTGCATACTTGCAGGTAACCTCGTTGAAAACGCATCTTGCTTCGCTAGAGATTGAATTTTCTGAGAGTGTTTTGCAACACCACGGGTTCAGCAGCAAAGCAATGTGTATGACTGTGGTTTTCACATGCTTCTGTTCATTTTGAACTTTGGGGACGATAAAATTATCAAGAGCATTAGTGCGGTTAGTCCTTTGCCTTTTCTCAATTATTTTATCATTTCACAATCTTAAGTTTCTATGACTGCAGCTTCTCATCTTTGTCTCGATTATGATCTATGCAGGATAAGGTGGCCAAGTACAGCCGAACCCTTGCAAAATTGCTCCTTCAGCATCCAGAGAACAATCCCAGTGTTGATGAATGGGACTGTTTTGGGTCGGGGTTTGATGAAGATGAGGTAAAGTGTATGACCGGAACCCACACTTTGAGGAAAAGTATGGTTTCTGTTGGGATGGAAGAATCTGCCGAAAACAATTCTAAAACTGAACATTCTGATGTGTCTGATCCTGAGTCTAATGCAACTAATGTGTGTGGAAATAGTGCTCGTAATGTATCTGATGCAACTGATGTGGATGGAGGTAGTTTTCATGCCAAGGGCGATGAACAAGAAGTAACATCGGCTACAAAAAGAAACAAGAAAAAAGCCGGAGCCTTGGGAGTAAGACCGAGGGCGAAGTTTCATGCTAGACAAAATACCCCATTCGCCTGCCCATTCATGTCAAAGAGTTCTTGGCGTCAAGAACCACCTGTGGATCAAGCAACAAAATTGAGGCATCTCATAGTTAACAGTGAAAAGTTGAAGAGGTACTTCTTTTTGCCAGTCTTGACTATTGCTTTTGATACTGCAGATTTTAGTTCAGTAGTTCTTTAAACTTGCACCGATAATAATCAATTTATTTCCACTTCCCATTCATACCAGCCATATTTTCATTAAACCGCGGGAAAAAGGTGGTGCTTTGAGTGATATTACCTGGCAAATATCTGGAGGTGATATTACCGAAAGCTTTGCTGACGGAAAAGTATGTCAAAGTAAACTCCTATCGTTCTACGTGAGGTGTCTCATGAGTGATTAGTCTTCTTGCAAAAAGAGTGCAGGTTACAGGATCATTCTGGACCCAAAAATATCTGTAAGTGAAAATTTCTGTGAATCTATAATATTGATTATTTGCTTTTATCTTCTCATTTATCTTATTTTATACCATTCATAGGAAATCCTGTTGTCTGGTGGTAATCCTGAAGATGCTGTTAAACAAGTTGTGGTAAGACATGTAGACAAATCGCCACAGCCCTATCTATAGGAAGATACGGAGAAGGCTTAACAGTGCATTAGTCCGCTTTACTGACTAAAAAATTGCAAAATTTGATTTTTGATGGCCTCCCATATATTCCGCTTGTTCCTTGTCCCCTTGAATGTAATTGTGAATTTCATATGATGTACCACTTGAAGTATTATAATGGGGACACGCATGAAGTGATCTATAATTTGGATCAGGTAACTCTTTTGACTATACAGCTCAGTAATTGATTCAGGAAAAATTGTGTCTAACACTTTGGGTTATCCTTGTCTCTGAAAAATGCAGGCAGTGGAGGGCGAGTTAATGTCCAAGATTTGGTACAACCTATTGTTTAACGACCTCAATGGAGCGGTTGACTCATTACCAGAGGATGTCAGAAAGCTAGGCCCTGAAAGATATCAAAATCCCAGCTCTTGATGCTAGTACCTGGATTGGACAACGTGTATCTAACTATAGAATTCGCTGAACATGGGGTGCATGAAACCTGCCGTATCCCGCCATAACATCTGCGACTTTTGGATAAGTAATGGTCTATGACCAACTAGTTGCAACGTTCTGGTTGCTTCTGGACATGCCCGAATGTGTTCTGGTTCTCTTTACCAGGTTTTTGATAAACATCCTTATTTAGTGCTGATAAATTTTTGGCGTGTTTTATCAACAGCCCGTCAGTAAACATCCTATGGTCAACTGATAAAACTCTGCCTGGTCCTACCATCAAATTAGAATGAGATGGTTATCTCATTATCGTGCTCATTTCTATGTTTAAACATCCAAAGAATAAAAACATGACTATTTAAATATCACGCGCGTTTGGATTTATCAGAAGTAAAACATGACTATTTATTGACGCCGTGTTAATAAATTGGACACGGGATTTATCAGCAATAAAACATGACCTTTAGTTACTCACGTTTGGATTTATCAACCCGGGATGGTTTATTACTTCTCCACTTGGTTTTTATTGACGCCCATGTTGATAAACTAAGTCTAGAATTTATCAGCAAAAAAAACATGACCTTTGGTTTTTAAAAACATGACATATTAGATACTGGATTTATCAGCAAGAAAACATACAGTAGCAAATCACGGTTTAATCAATGGAGAATTAGTGGAGGCAGGGGAAGCCAAGGTCACCCCTGGCCTCCACTAAGCTCCGTCACTAATAGGCATGATTGACACACTGGGTAATTTTGCAGAGAAGAGGCTTACAGTGCTATATACTAGCTCCTATTAAATTTTCTCTTGCTCCGTACTGCCATTGTTCAATGACCTCATCATTTATCAAGGTCACCCCTGGCCTCCACTAAGCTCCGTCACTGATAGGCATGATTGACACACTGGGTAATGTTGCAGAGAAGAGGCTTACAGTGCTATATACTAGCTCCTATTAAATTTTCTCTTGCTCCGTACTGCCATTGTTCAATGACCTCATCATTTATCATATGCACTCGCACGAACAACATGGCCAATGAACGACGAAACTGGTCACACAATTAGCTTCACACTAGTTTTATTGCATCACAACAAAATTGGCAGAATTTCACTGCCGTTGCTCTCCTCTTGAGAGCACCTCATCAAGGTTGTGCAGAGTGAGGACAACCATTGTGGCAGCGCAGAAAAAGCACGAATGAAATGTAAACTAGGTTCATAATCGAATTGCATTTTTATGCAAGGGTCCCTAGGCAAAATGACATGTCAACTGGATCTTATGTGGAATTATGTGTTGCAAATCGTGTAGTGTCGAAAAGCTATAATGTAATTTACTCTTCTTTGAGGTATTACTTTCTTAATCAGTTTAACCATTGACTATAATACTTGTTAGGTCCAAGGTTACCATGGCTGCCAGCCATGCATCTGCTTCCTACTCACCTACTGTTATGCCAGTGTAAGTACTGATCGCAAAATTCCATACCTTGGAAGTTTTGTCACGTTTTTGTAAGATTTAGTTCAACTAGTCTTCTGCCATTTCACGTACCATGTCTAATAGTATAAAGGAATCGCTCAGCTCCCTTTTCATGTTTACAATCTAGACATGCTAACGCCCCCAATTCATTTGTCCATTCTACATGTGGCAGCTGGACAGCCGTTGCAGTTTCTACATGTGGCAGGAGGATTACATGCTGGAGCTCGTGAGATTAGGAAACTTCAACGTAGTAACAATGTTACGGACGCTTTGGCTCGTCTAATTGCAGATGGAGACTTCAACCGGCGACCTGCCGCACAGATGAAGAGGGAACTTGCTGCTTTGAAGGGTTCGCGTTGTGATATGATGATGAAATGCCTTATCGTGATCCTTTTGTTTATTGCTATATGGAAGTAGGAAACCTTGGTTCTGTTAGCTTAAGTAGCAAACCTTGCAAAACCTGTAAGTTTGTGGTAGACTGCCAGCATGATGTTGAACTTCCTTCTGGTTTAGATATGTATCAGTTTATTATTCAAACCTTGCAAAACCTGTAAGTTTGTGGTAGACTGCCAGCATGATGTTGAACTTCCTTCTGGTTTAGACATGTATCAGTTTATTATCCGTCGAGGGATTGCTTGTAGATCAGATGAGCCACCGGAGGTGGTCTCAAGCCGCCGGTCTCATCACGGAGATTTACCGCCTAGAGAATTTATCAGAGATAAAACATACGTAACTGCTTATTTAGAGATTTACCAGTAATAAAACTTTACTTGACTTATCACGTGTAGATTTATCAGAAATAAAGCATCTATATTTATCACTCTGGAGACTTACCAGTAATAAGACTGGCCTTTACTAATTACGTGTGGATTTATCAGAAATAAATCATCCGTATTTATCACACCATTTCACCGTTCAGTCTTTTTGGTAGTGCTCCTAGTGCATTATGTATCCTCTATGTAGTGCTCCGAATGCTCGTTCGAACTTAGGCTCGTTTTATTACTGATAAAGCTCTAGATCGATATATAGGCATGTTTTATTTCTGATAATCCAACAGCAAGTCCTTCACCGACATCATGTGACATGCCGGCGGCTTGAGACCGCCTCCGGTAGCTCATCACGGCGAAGTGCGGAGTTTCCCTCTTGCTTCCGGCGACACAACGTAGGCCGGGAAGAGGACTGGAAACGGACGGGCTTCAGTGGGCTGGATTCGATAAAGGCAAAAGTGATTAGAAAAGGTCGCTTTTATTACTGATATATCTCCTGTAAGATTGATACGCATGTTTTATTACAGGTAATAAAGCATCCCTATTTATCACTCTGTAGAATTACCAGTAATAAAACTGACTTCTTCATAATCAAGTTTGCTTTTTCAGAAATAAAACATGCGTATCTTTCGATATAGAGAATTATCAGTAATAAATCAAGTTTGTTTTTATTTTGTGTTGTTGTTTTTTCATAACCGGGGGGGGGGGGGGGGGGGGGGGGGGGGGGGGGTCATCGCCTCACCGACTGTGTTGATTTTTCTTGTGAGTGTTATTTTTTCGAGTGAGTTGATTTTTTATCCGTTTGGGTCCTGTTGATATTTCACTATCCAGTGTTTTCACCCTGACAGCAGAGCGGTTCGGGGCGAACCTGATCTGATGTTGTTAGTACCATGGCTACTGCCACGCAAGCATCCACGTGAATGGTCCTCGGTTGGAATACATATCAAACAAATTAAAAAGTAATAAAACCATCGATGATTTGATAAAAAAAAAATCATGTTTTGAACCTGGACATTTGCCAGTAATAAACATGGACCTTTACTTTATCACGTTTGGAGTTATCAGCAATAAAACAAACATTTTCACCTGTTTTGTCTGACTTCAAAGTTGATAAATAGCTGGCGGGATTTGTCAACAATAAAACAGGACTTTTACATACTAACGGTTGGATTTGTACCGGAACGGCCGGTTTATTCTGTTCTAGCGACCTAAGAGGCACATAAGAGCCTCTGTCCCGTCGCCAACTGTTCATGCTCCTTGTCGGTTGTTACTCAAGCTCTTCGTTGCCTTGGATGGACGGTTACTAGGTTGGAGTAGGGTTTTTCCTAAGCTGCATTTCTTTGCTGGGGCCTTCCTTCAAATCCAATTCATTCATGCAATTTGTCAATGTTGGTTTTGTAGTTATTGTTTCTATCTGTACCTCGACTGTATCATATCAACCAGGGACGGTTTTATTTTATTATTTCTCCACTTGGTTTTTATTGAAACTCATGTTGATAAATTGCATACTGGATTTATCACCAACAAAACAACCTTTTTAGTTATTCACGTTTGAATTTGGATCGCTTCGATCGAGCAGAGGAAGCAAATCAATGGCTAGAAAAAAGCAAGACCTGAAAGCGGAGTGGAGCTGGAAGGGAGCGAGGAGGTCGCGTCTGAGCAGAGGTCGCGTGCTGGTCGAGGTCGAGCGGAGGGGGGAGCAGCAGAGGTCGCGTGCAAGGGAAGCTTGACGAGACGGCTCATAACGCAGAGGGCCGGCCCCACGGTCAAGTCTGAGTCTGACTGTGGGCGGCACACCCGTGACCGCCTTCTTGTTTTTCGTTACAGCCTTCAGATTTCTCAATTGTATAGGGATATTGTAAACATTAGTGTTCGACTTAACAGGGATCTTGGAGCCATTGCGCTGACCAACTGCCGGAGAACGGAGGAAGCGGGCCGTCTTCTTCCTTACGCACGTTCACAAGCTCAGCCTCAGAGCAGAGCACGGGGCAATCATGGCCCTGTGCAAACGGCCCAAGGAAGAAGACGTCCCGCTTCCTCCGTTCTCCGGCAGTTGGTCAGCTCCTGCAGCTCGGTCGATCGGCCGGATCTTGATGGCAGGCCGCCGAACTAGGAGAAGCTGAGGTGGGCGCCCGCGATCAAGTGTCGGGTGGCTCAAGACAAAGACGATAAGGACTCTATTCCCTGGCCTGGCGGCATGTAGGCTGCAGATCGATATGGAAAAGGGGTCAACACAACAGGATGCGCATGTAAGAGCTAGAGGGACGACAGGAATCGGAGCAAAACTCACCGACCACGACGAATTTCGGTGGCGCAGTGGCCGGACTTGGAGAAGACAAATAAGGCACGATCTCCTCACCCGCCTCGAGACGAACGGGACGGGCTGAGGAAGCTCGTCGCACAGCTGGTGAGATGCGCACGCCGTTGCTGTGCCCGCTGCTTGCTCTGCGGCGGTGTGAGCTGAGTACAGAGCCAAATGACAGAGCCCAATGCAGTAGAGATGTGCCCACCGAAGAACACGTACGCCGTACCGCGCGAGGGAGAAGCCAGCCTGCTACGCGGAAGACGGCAACACCGTCATCAGCGTCTAGATGTAAAGTAGAGGGGCTTGGTGTGAATAGGCACTACCATGGGATAATTGTGAGTTAGAAAAGCATCGTCCAGCGAAGCTCCTTCCTTGTACCGGTCAACGTCGATGTGATCCTCCCCGCCCCGCACCAGGGGAGGGCGGTGGTGTCGCTGGAGGAGGAGGAGTCCTCCGACGACGAGGACGCCATGATTGCCCCGTGCTCTGTTCTGAGGCTGAGCTTGCAAACAGCCCAAGGAAGAAGACGGCCGCTTCTCCGTTCTCCGGCAGTTGGTCAGTCGTACATGTTGCAGAGGGCCCGAATCTACTTCCTTGTACCGGTCAACATCGATGTGATCCTCCCCGCCCCGCGCCAGGGGAGGGCGGCGGTGTCGCTGGAGGAGGAGGAGTCCTCCGATGACGAGGACGCCATGATTGCCCTGTGCTCTGCTCTGAGGCTGAGCTTGCGAACAGCCCAAGGAAGAAGACGGCCCGCTTCCTCCGTTCTCCGCAGTTGGTCAGCTCCTGCTGCTCGGTCGATCGGCCGGATCTTGATGGCAGGCCGCCGAACTAGGAGAAGCTGAGGTGGGCGCTGTTGGTGGTTTCTAAGTACCCATTTTATATGCCCAAAACCACCAACATCGTACCATATTCCTCCATATTCCCATCATAAGTATGTGTTATTACCTCTAATATTGACGATTTCCACATGTAGTGCTGTTTTAGTGCTATGTTGCAGAATTAGGTGAAATGACACTATAATGGCTCAAATATGAGAAGGACCGACATGAAGCCCGACTCGCCATGCAAGGAGGGCTTCCCACTAGCCCGTGACGCATCTAAGCCACCTCTGGACGTCCATTGAACCTAACATGCAAGCCCAAGGTCGTGGCCCAATGGCTAAGGATTTCTAGAAGGTTTATCCAGAAGGAAAGATCAATTCGCGCAGTCCAGAAACAATAATGTATTGTCACGCAGATTTCGAGTTCAAGACGTGCTCTAATGGGAATCCAATGTAAAGAAAAGTTGTAGATCTCGTCGAGAGCTTTCCGGAACACATATGGATTGTCCTGTTTGGATTCTGGAGCTAGGAGATATGGGCCCCGCAATCTCTCACTATCTCCATTGTGGTTAAGGTAGTGTTGGGATCTTGTAATGCGCCATAATTGCACGTTGTCTCTATACCTCCACAGCCGCTAATGCATACGCGATGATCCTTGAAATGATGTGTAGAGTAGGAAGAGGCGACCGATTAAGGCGATTGGTCGTGACAGGGCTCGTAGGAAAAAAGTCTCAACCTATCGATCTTCGGTTATCAATAATTGAGTAATTCCGTTTATGATGCTATTTGATTAAGCTTTTTGGTTACGATCTCAACTAGCAGACTTGGCTAACTTACCCCATGATCTAATCAAGTTCCTTAGGCTGTTCAGACAACACCCGAACAATTTAGCTCCCGTGCCGATCGGCACACCCCTTGTGCCGACCGGCACAACCCTCACTTTCACCCTTTTTCATGCTCTTGTATATGCAATATGTACTACATGCTAGGATTGATTTGTTAGATGAAATAGTAAACCCTAAACACGGTTCTCTTGCTGCTCCTTGTGGATTCGATATAAACCTTGGAATACTCTAAGGGAAAAAGCTACAATATACACCGTCCACTTGCGGTATATAAATGGGTGCGTATGAACGACCAACAAGGCTTTTTCTGGCGCCGTTGCCGGGGATCGGCAACTCGAACCTAGGGCGATCTATCCAGTTTATCGAACTAATCCTTATCTTTTATTGCATATACCCTGTTTTTCTTTGTTGTGTGTCCATTGAAAACAGGTACAAGTTTAGGCACACAACCTCACCTGGAGCACAATGAGGTTGCTTGCTCCATAGCAGTAGGTGCTAACTTTGTTAGTGGCCCATCATCTGCTATGGAGCCACTCTCCATGAAAAACTCGCTAGTGCCGATCGGCGCAACGCCCATGCCGATCGGCACCACACTGCTCAAAAGGAGGTACGCTCTTGTGTGTCAATAAATTTTCTAACTAATGCTCTGCGAAGATTTGGCTTGTTTACAGCAATAGGTAATGGGAGAGAAGATTGAGGGCTATTTACCATGAAGATCGAGGATTTCAATTGATAACATTGAAGGCATGGTGGATACGTTCTTGATCATGAGTTGTTATTCTGTTTGCTGACTTCCCGGAGGTGTGCACGTCAGTACAGAGGATTGCAAGGCCTACAAATTTGATATTCTGAAAGAGCATCAAGTCTAGTTTCCAACGGTTCAAGTCTCGCATTATTTGGAGCTTCCTACAAGGATTTATGGCCAAAATACGAGATGCTGCGCAGGCTGTTTGGATATTTCGCGAGAGATGCAAACAATTGGAAGTTTGAGCCAAATATGGAATTAAAGTCCAATATCCACGTGATCTATGGGTTTCCGACATTTAGAAGACTTCCTTTTGATGATTGACACGGATTCAAGTCGTTCCAAACACGGAGTTTGAATATTTGGAAGGTTTGAATTCAATTCGGATTCATCGCGAGACAGCCTGACATACGGAGTCCGATGAGGACGCACGAATACTCGTTGGAAAGATAATTTGATGCCCGACGCAATGGCACAGGTCCCAGCCTCTAATTGCTCCTGGTCGCAGCTCAGAAGCACAAACAAGTCATCGGCTGGAACATGACATGGTAGATTTCTTCGGAACTCTTCTCCCGTCAACTTGGTGGATCAATGGGCAAGTTTTGAGAAGTTGCATCGACTCTACATCATCATACCTTGCTGGTGCAACATTGATCAAGATTCACAAGTCATAGGACAAGCCGACACATGCTCCGATGCTTGAAAAGATGAAGTCATCAAGATTCTCCAGAAGACGAAGCAAGAAGCTGAAATCATTGGTAATTCTGTAAGTTCTCCGAGCTGATCAATATATGAAACTTTTATATCTGGATAGAGCTTCAAGTCTTCTTTCCAACGCATCAAACGGTGCTGGATTTGGATGTTTCTACAAGGATTTATGAGCTAATCATTGGACGCTGCGCGGGCTGTCAGATTTTCAAAACAGCACGCAGCCTTGGAGTAAAAAATTCATAAGTCCTTCATACGGAATCCGTTTGAGGTGTATGAGCAGTCGTTGGAAAGATATTTTTGCTAACTACATTGTGGTACAGGTTTAGAACCAGTTTCATTCTGTTGGCAATGAGAAATTCAGAGAGAATAGGAGCTGCAGATTATCAATGGCAAGATTAAGGAAGGAGACGAAGATGACGACAATGAAAATAGCTTGAGCGATTTTCCCGTGAGCAAACGATCAGAAGTTGAACAAGATTGAAGACTCAAGAGCATTATATCATCTATACACATTGAGCATTATGCAACACAATGAAGACGGGCTATGAGTTAACCACGACGAAGTTTGCATAGTACAAGCTGCATGGATATCATTGGGATCTTACACCAAGAACCATGGCTTCGCGACAATCAGGTATGTAAGAAGTCTAGCTATTCGACTATAACTAAAGCGCTTTTCGGGAGGCAACCCGCGTTTTTGAGTCTTTTGTGTGGATTGTTTAGTGCTGCTAGGAGGGCAACCTAGAGTTTTTGCTTTGATGTGAGCTTTACCCAACTCAATTGGTTCACTTGTGTCTAATTTGTTCTGTTAACTTTTTCTTTTTAGACCACCATCATTATGTGTTTTGTTTGCAAAATTATCCACTGCATGCATAATTTGTGAGCACTTGCTTTGTTTTTGTATTTGCATAATTTTTCCGCCTGCATGCATTTAACCATCTGATTTCAGCCTACCTAAGCCTTCCACCACTCATTTTTTTCGTGTCATTCAGAGCCAAAACCTCTCTGTGCCGATCGGCACAACTCCCTTGCCGATCGGCACAACACCTAAATGCTTTTCTAAGCATTCCATCGCTATCACATAACATGATCACTAGCCTCTGACTTTGCATGATCATAACCACAATTTCACTCATGATAGCTTGCTTTGAACTTTCTAATGAGCACTAAATTGCTTGGTTCCAGCTTTCTTTAGCAAATTTAGGTGTAAACGTGGTGTTTATGCTTGTTTGTTGAACAACATTGGATAGTTCATTTGCCTCGCTATGTTATGCATCATTTGCATTGGTTGATTGCTACTCTTTTTCAATGCGCTATCTTTCTAATCCAGCGGAGTTTTGAAATGGCTAAGTCGTGATAAACATGGTGTTAGGACTTTGGTTGTTAAAGAATTTCGTTTAGATTTCTAGCAATCTAGTTGTAAGCATGGTGCTTAGAGCTAGGTGTAAACATTGTTCTTGTGTTGCTTCCACGTCTCTAATGTTCGTTGCTAATATCATAAAATATTTTCTTCACTTTGATAGCATTGTTTCAAGGCTAAATAATGAGTAACCTCTGTTTCTATGATTGTGTAATCGCGTGCACTTTCTTTTAGCAATTTGTGTGAACGTGGTGTTTAGACTGAATTGTGGAATAACATTATGGTCTTGCTTGCTTGCTAGCATTGTGTTTTTAACTTCATGCATCCACACTTGTGCACACACGTACACCCATTAGGATTTTGTTTTCTTTTCTCTACTAGAATCAAATTGACACAAGTGGAACTTTGAAGTTGTTGTTAGCTGGTAGGTATTCCTCTACTCCCGACCATCACCTCGGGGGGGGGGGGGGGGGGGGGAGGGGTATGTGTGCTTCAATTGTTTTGCAGGAATGGAAGAATCGATCTCACAAGAAGGAAGTTGAAGGAATTGAGGAGAAATAGCCGCATGAACAAGAGAGAGCAATGGGACGGCAGCTACAAGGCGATGATCGAGTTGAAAATCCAAAAACGATGCTCAGGTCGGAGTGTGCCGACCGGCACCACTCCCTGTGCCGATCGGCACCACATGTGCCGATCGGCACTCAGCTGTTTCCCCTACTGTCAAATTTCTCTCATGCAATTCAGCAACATCTTAAGCATGGGGGAAGCACGCTGAACTTCAATTCACTAAAAGGACAGTAACATCTCTTTGTTCCTTCTCTTCTCTAATCCTATTCTCTTCTCATTCGCTGCTCTTGCCTTTTGCTATCAACTTGGGTTTTGCTTTCTTTTATGGTGTGGTACCCTTCTCGTTTTGTTCATGCGAGAGGTTGTTTGTAATTTGCCACTTAGAATTTAGAATGGACAATGACATATCCCTAATAGCTACCTTAGGGTGACCAAATGTCATTACTCTATCTAGGGGAGCTGGCTTGTATCATCACCACCTATGTGCTTGTGCTTTCACTCTAAATAATACATATTTGTGATGAGCTTGCTTGAGATATGATGAAAGTTGCTATTGTTGTTGGAACTTGCATATATGATTCGTTGCATATAATTGTCCTCCCGCTGAACTTTAATGAATCTGAACTAAGCACCAATTCTATGAACTCTATTTGCTTTAGTGGTGGTGTTTGTTGACAGATGATTTGATAGACCCCATATGATTGAATTGTTCTTCATGACAACATTCTTTGCTCTCTAAAAAGAAAACTCCAACATAGCTCGAGTCCTTACTAATTTTTAGAAAACTATAATGTCTTATGTCTCTAATCCTTGCAAATATTGCTCTCTTGCATTGATCATACCTACCAAAGCCAAATATGCTACACTTATATGATAAACCTGTAGATTGGAACATGTAATTTAGTGAGTTGAGTCAAGTTTGTGTTCTTTTGGTATGAGACTTAGAAGCTGGCCATTCCATTTGCGTAACTATCACTTGTTTTCTAGCCTTATTCATATTCAGCATTGCCTATTCTACTCTGGAATATGTGCATACTTCGCTGAATATTCCCACCTGTAGACCCATATTTCTCTGGTGTTGTCCAATCCTTGTCCACAACCTATGATATGAGTTTCTCGTCGAGCCGTTGCACTATTTCTATGGTTTTATGCATAAATTATCAAGATATCTTGCTCAAGACGAAGATTTTCATCACCAAACACCTCTGAAGACTTTCTGAAGCGCAAAAGATCGATTTGAGGCGAAAACGGAGAAAAGTTGGGTTCGTGCCGACCGGCACAAACTCGTGCCGACCGGCACAAAGTACAAAATCAGCGAAAAGCCCCCTGTTATCTCCATAAATCAAGTATATGTGTTTCAGATGGTCAAGGAGAAGAAATAAAAGGTTTAACTAGTGCTTTTTCTTTTTCCACTTCCTATATGCTCGGGACGAGCATCGTTTAAGCATGGGGGAGTTGGATCGTCATCTACATTCCGAAGCACTAGTTAATGGACTTTAAAGATTGTTGATGGAAGGTCAAGATTGTTTAGTGTTATATCAAGTTGCAAGAGTGGACTTCATAGAAGATTGTGCATAAAACCATCATATTCAAGTAAGTGCATTCAATGGGCTGAAACTCTATCCTTCCAACCATGTGCAATCCAATTTGAGAACTTCATTTGTATCTTGAGATCATTCTTTGCCATTTGCACATGTCCACCTTTCTAAAGCGTGTGTTTTCCTCTCTTTCGTCATATTATTCTAATGGCCTTTTTGACAAGTCTCTGTAAAACCAAGTAGAACTATCTCTTGATTTGACAATATTCTAAGTTATATTGTTTTGCTAGTTGTTTTCCTACCAAGCTACACATAAAGCCTTCCACTAAATATTTGTAGATAGGATCAATTCTAGTTGTTGGTTTGTGAGATTTGAGATGAGTGTTGTCTTGATTCTTTGCAAGAGAGTATTTGTTTGGATGAATGAGACTGAATTTTTGGAAAAAACTTTATCATCTTAAGGCCTAGTTTGAGGAGTAATCTGCTTTGAGAGTTGAAGCTACTTTATTTGATCATTGTGGTCGGTTCTAAGTCATAATCTGTTCCCCACTAGTATCTTTGAGTAGTAGAATTGGTGCAATATAAAACTTTTGTGCTATACTCTTAAAGCGGGTTGGATATGCATGTGTTTTGATGAATGCAAGTAAAGATGACATGACTGCAACGCTGATCTCTCCTTGAGAGGGTGAAGTGATTTATTTACTCGAGGACGAGCAAAGGTTTAAGCATGGGGGAGCTGTTGGTGGTTTCTAAGTACCCATTTTATATGCCCAAAACCACCAACATCGTATATTCCTCCATATTCTCATCATAAGTATGTGTTATTACCTCTAATATTGACGATTTCCACATGTAGTGTTGTTTTAGTGCTATGTTGCAGAATTAGGTGAAATGACACTATAATGGCTCAAATATGAGAAGGACCGACATGAAGCCCGACTCGCCATGCAAGGAGGGCTTCCCACTAGCCCGTGACGCATCTAAGGCACCTCTGGACGTCCATGGAACCCAACATGCAAGCCCAAGGTCGTGGCCCAATGGCTAAGGATTTCTAGAAGGTTTATCCGGAAGGAAAGATCAATTCGCGCAGTCTAGAAACAGCACTGTATTGTCACACGGATTTCGAGTTCAAGACGTGCTCTAATGGGAATCCAATGTAAAGAAAAGTTGTAGATCTCGTCGAGAGCTTTCCGGAACACATATGTATTGTCCTGTTTGGATTCTGGAGCTAGGAGATATGGGCCCCGCAAGGAAACCTGTGCAGAGGAGACAGATATTTTGGCATCGCATATTTGGGAACCAAGACGGCCGAATCTGGAGATCCAATGAATACCAAAGTTGTAGATCTTTTCGAGGGCTACGAGATAGAGTCCAAGTTTGCCTCATTTGGACTCCGGACGAGGAAGTTATGGTTCATGGAAGGCGGAGCTGCGAAAAGCAAGATCAAGTCTGAATTGGAAACGACTCGTGCCGATCGGCACGACTTTGGTGCCGACCGGCACCGACCCAGAATTGCTTCCTTTCGCCTCCAAACGTCTCCCCACTGTATATATAACCCATGGGACGCCCTAGGGTTAGGGATCGGCCGCCAGAGGGACAACACAGCTAGTAAGTTTAGAGCCACCGGGGCTTTGCCCCGTTCTTCATGTTCTCTAGTTGCTAGATCAAGAACCGCCGGTGCTAAAGAGGTGATCCATCAAGGTAGGCCTACTAGATGGTGATGTATCTTGCACTATGTATCATCGAAGTATGGTTGAATATGTGGATGAATGGTTTTGATTATTGATTGCCTGGATTTTATGGTCTTTACATGCACTTGTTCCTACGCTTAGTGACGACTAAGTATTAGATATTATCTTAATTGTGGTGGCAATAAGAGGTGAGAGATTCAATCTCTCACTATCTCCATTGTGGTTAAGGTAGTGTTGGGATCTTGTAATGCGCCATAATTGCACGTTGTCTCTGTACCTCCACAGCCGCTAATGCATACGCGATGATCCTTGAGATGATGTGTAGAGTAGGAAGAGGCGACCGATTAAGGCGATTGGTCGTGACAGGGCTCGTCGGAAAAGAGTCTCAACCTATCGATCTTCGGTTATCAATAATTGAGTAATTCCGTTTATGATGCTATTTGATTAAGCTTTTTGGTTACGATCTCAACTAGCAGACTTGGCTAACTTACCCCGCGATCTAATCAAGTTCCTTAGGCTGTTCAGACAACACCCGAACAATTTAGCTCCCGTGCCGATCGGCACACCCCTTGTGCCGACCGGCACAACCCTCACTTTCACCCTTTTTGATGCTCTTGTATATGCAATATGTACTTCATGCTAGGATTGATTTGTTAGATGAAATAGTAAACCCTAAACACGGTTCTCTTACTGATCCTTGTGGATTCGATATAAACCTTGGAATACTCTAAGGGAAAAAGCTACAATGTACACCGTCCACTTGCGGTATATAAATGGGTGCGTATAAACGACCAACAGGCGCCCGCGATCAAGTGTCGGGTGGCTCAAGACAGAGACGATAAGGACTCTATTCCCTGGCCTGGCGGCATGTAGGCTGCAGATCGATATGGAAAAGGGGTCAACACAACAGGATGCGCATGTATGAGCTAGAGGGGACGACAGGAATCGGAGCAAAACTCACCGACGACGACGAATTTCGGTGGCGCAGTGGCTGGACTTGGAGAAGACAAATAAGGCACGATCTCCTCACCCGCCTCGAGACGAAGGGGACGAGCTGAGGAAGCTCGTCGCACAGCCGGTGAGATGCGCACACCGTTGCTGTGCCCGCTGCTTGCTCTCGGCGGTGTGAGCTGAGTACAGAGCCAAATGAGAGAGCCCAATGCAGTAGAGATGCACCCGCCGAAGAACACGTACACCGTACTGCGCGAGGGAGAAGCCGGCCTGCTACGCGGAAGATGGCGACGCCGTCATCAGCGTCTAGATGTAAAGTAGAGGGGCTTGGTGTGAATAGGCACTACCATGGGATAATTGTGAGTTAGAAAAGCATCGTCCAGCGAAGCTCCTTCCTTGTACCGGTCAACGTCGATGTGATCCTCCCCGCCCCGCGCCAGGGGAGGGCGGTGGCGTCGCTGGAGGAGGAGTCGTCCTCCGATGACGAGGACGCCATGATTGCCCCGTGCTCTGCTCTGAGGCTGAGCTTGCGAACGGCCCACGGAAGAAGACGGCCCGCTTCCTCCGGAGAACAGTTGGTCAGCCGTACATGTTGCAGAGGGCCCGAAGCTCCTTCCTTGTACCGGTCAACGTCGATGTGATCCTCCCCGCCCCATGCCAGGGGAGGGCGGCGGCGTCGCTGGAGGAGGAGGAGTCCTCCGATGACGAGGACGCCATGATTGCCCCTGAGCTTGCGAACGGCCCAAGGAAGAAGATGGCCCGCTTCGTCCGTTCTCCGGCAGTTGGTCAGCCGTACATGTTGCACAGGGCCCGAAGCTCCTTCCTTGTACCGGTCAACATCGATCTGATCCTCCCCGCCCGCGCCAGGGGAGGGCGGGGGCGGGTGTCGCTTGAGGAGGAGGAGTCCTCCGATGACGAGGATGCCATGATTGCCCCGTGCTCTGCTCTGAGGCTGAGCTTGCGAACGGCCCAAGGAAGAAGACGGCCCGCTTCCTCCGTTCTCCGGCAGTTGGTCAGCTCCTGCTGCTCGGTCGATCGGCCGGATCTTGATGGCAGGCCGCCGAACAAGGAGAAGATGAGGTGGGCGCCTGCGATCAAGTGTCGGGTGGCTCAAGACAGAGATGATAAGGACTCTATTCCTTGTTCAAGTTTGGACTTATCAGAAATAAAACATGCGTATCTATCGATATAGAGCACTTTTAGTAATAAATCGGGCCTTTCCTAATCATGTCTGAATTTAAGTTCGCTTTATCAGAAATAAACCATGCGTATCTGTCGATATAGTGAATTACCAGTAATACATCTTGCCTTACTAATCACGTGTGGATTTATCAGAAATAAAGCAACGCGTCGTAGTGAAAATGTGGCAATTAGAGAAGTTGTAGATCTTCTCCTTATCTTTCCAACGCATTTCTCTCTGTGTGACTAGATTTTATAGACTAGATTTTTAACAATTTTCTTTATTAAGCCGCTCGTTTCCCACCTCTTTAAAAAAGATTGCTCACACCTCTTCGTCTCTTCCATCAACAATCCTCGGTAGTTCCGTCAAAAAAAAAAAAGGTCATCGCAGCCATATGCCGTCCTCCACTGGTGACTTCAGCGGCAGCACTGGCGCGTCGGGCGTGAGGCGAAGGCCCACGACTCGCTCGGACGCCAGGGGGCTCTCCCTCTGCACCTCCGGTGGCGCCAGGGGGCTCCCTGACGAGATCCTCGCCTCGACGACGCGCCGACCTCTCGTGCGCTTCCGCCGCATGTACCACCTTCTGCAATCTCGTCTCCGATCACAAGTTCCTCCTCCGCTACCGATCCATGTACCCTCCACGCGTTTTGGTTGCACACTTAAACGGAAGCCATGTATCCGTTTTCATAGGCTGCTCACGAGGGGGGCGGAGCGGGACGGGCGGGGTGGCGGCGAGGGGTAGGGGTCGCGGTGCGCCGCGACGGCCACGACGCGGACGTGCGCGGACGGCAGGAACGCCAGCGAGATCTTCGTCTTGGCGGAGGAGGAGGGCGTGGAGACGAAGGTCGGCGGCGTAGCGGTTGCGCGTCATGCTCTGGACGATGTAGCCCGCCCGGCGGCGGCGCGCGGCGGCAGTGCAGCGCTGCGAACCCTGGCTCGTAGGTGAGCCGGCGCCACCGCGCCGACACCATCCGGCACGCCACGAGGTCGTCGAGGGAGACGCGCGTCAGCATCTCGAACACCTGGTCCTCCGGCAGTTTGTCGCCGTCGCTCTCGCCGCCGGCGCGGTCATGGTCGTTGCCGTCGCTGTCGCCTCTCACCGTCGACGACTTGGCCATGCTGGTCAAGACGTGAGAGTCGTTCTTCCTCTCATTTCTCGATCGTTCAACAGCCCAGCTAACCTTGTTCTACCTCAATGAGCAGCTCTGTTTTGTGAGGACTGAGGGCGATCTATAAACCCCATTAATTTTCGATCTATAAACCCCATTAACCTTGTTCCACCGTGTTATGTTTTCGAGAACCCTATCAACCTTATGTCGGGTTTTTCCGAAATGAACAATTGCCCCTCCCCACATAAATGATATGAAAAATGATTCAGACCGTCCTTTTAGAAAGTAGCCAAATTTCCCCTACAACGGAGGCACGGCATCTGTCTCGGAAGAACAGAAGAACATGTGGCTACACGCTAATTCAGAAGCAGCTAAACGCACCATATAATCTTCACAACTGCTATGCAATGCTTCCCGCATATATGCCTACATGATCGGACTCTTGACCCACTCATCGTGCACAGAGGCGATTCAATGTCGTCCCGACCAATGCCTGACACGAATCCGTCTGTAGAAAAACACGAATCCGTCTGTAAACGGATAACTAAAGTTTACTTTTTTTAGAAAATGGAATTACATTCCAGCCTCTGTGTGCCCGCGTAAAGCCGACACACACACAGCCTGATTTATTACATGAACCAAAAGAACATGAAGAAATATCTTTAGTACAAGATAACAGTACTAAAGATTGCCTGCCTCCACTTTATATTGAGTTTTCGTGCCGCCTTCATCAGTTAGTGCCCACGTAAATGCTTGCAATCGAGCATACCAACAATCCGAGATAGCCACCACCGTAATATGATGGGACGAACCTCTTCATAGTCGTGGTACCTCATGTCGAGAGGGAGTGTGACGAGTCAAGATCGTGAATCTCCACACAACGGTCTTCTCTAGCGGATCAGCAAACGAAAATCCGTCCACCACCGCCTTGATTTGCTAAGGTTGAGCAAATCCGGCCAACACCGGCCGCCACCTCTTCGAACTTTGGTCCCATCTGAGCACTGAGTTGAGGGCGAGCGATTCCCACTGGAGGCAGACTAGAGCGACGTGAATCCCGCCAACTGTGAAGAAAATGATGCATTGTCCTCTTGGCGGATGGAGCGAAGCGGAACTGAGAGCATTAGACCGCAGTCCAACTCAACGTCCTGGCGGTCTTAAATAGCGGACTGGCAGCCAACTGCTACCACCACCTGATCTGCATGACGGCAGATCCGGCCAACACCGGCCGCCACCTCGTCGAAAGGACAGCCCCTTCCTCGCACAAATCGGCAAGGAGAGGACGTCCTACCACCATCACATCGACATGTAGATCACGCATATCTCGGATCATGCCGACGCCAATGCACCACTGTCATTAATCAGGCTGCATTTCATTGCGGCCATCTTCAGTAGTTGGGGGAGGGAAGCACGAGTAGCTGTAATCCGTCTCGTGCCACCGCACCAAGCATCCATGGCGAATCACGTCCTCGCACCGTATGATTGCCAATCTGGCCACGGCGCCTCGGCCCCGGGAGCCTGCAATCAACCACATATGTATCATGCGATTCGCATGCAGGCTGCCCGGCGACACCTTCCCCGGCAGCCATGCCATCACCATCCCGCAACCTGCCCCGAAACATCCAGATGCCGCATCGCCGATCTTCCCCATCCATGCATCCGCGACCGGGATTTGGTCCTGCGGCCAAGCCTCGTCCACCAAATTCGTAGAACGAAGCAGGGGGAGGACGGAAGAGCCATCGGCGACACCAAGACGAACGGCCGCCGCACCACGTCCGGACATGCCGATAGGGCGGCGGGCAGGAGCGGTAGAATCCGATGTAGAAGTCCGGCGACGACCCAACCCGAAGGAGCAGCAGAGACACACAAGATCGATCGTGTGCCCTGCCCCGTGCTCACCGGCGCGATTCTATCGAGATCCGATCGACCGGGATCAGATGGGGAAGGTGGAGGAAGGGAGGGCGAATGGGGATCGTGGGCTAAAGATTTGCTGCCCCGCCGCCGCCGTCCTCGCCGTCGCACGGGTTGTGCCGGCGATTGGGCTCTGGCGGCGGCCGGGAAGATGGTGCGGTGGTGGTAGTTAGGGGCGGCGGCTGTGAGCTCCGCCCGTGTCGCCCTTGGGGGCGACGCGGGGGCCAACTAGAAAAAAAAAACCTGCAGACTAGATAGTGGATGCTACCCTTTCATCCCTAGTTGGCCCCCGCGTCGCCCCCAAGGGCGGACACGGGCGGAGCTCACAGCCGCCGCCCCTAACTACCACCACCGCACCATCTTCCGGCGCCGCCAGAGCCCAATCGCCGGCACAACCCGTGCGACGGCGAGGACGGCGGCGGCAGGGCAGCAAATCTTTAGCCCACGATCCCCATTCGCCTCCCTTCCTCCACCTTCCCCATCTGATCCCGGTCGATCGGATCTCGGATAGAATCGCGCCGGTGAGCACGGGGCAGGGCACACGATCGATCTTGTGTGTCTCTGCTGCTCCTTCGGGTTGGGTCGTCGCCGGACTTCTACATCGGATTCTACCGCTCCTGCCGCCGCCCTATCGGCATGTCGGACGTGGTGCGGCGGCCGTTCGTCTTGGTGTCGCCGATGGCTCTTCCGTCCTCCCCCTGCTTCGTTCTACGAATTTGGTGGACGAGGCTTGGCCGCAGGACCAAATCCCGGTCGCGGATGCATGGATGGGGAAGATCGGCGATGCGGCATCTGGATGTTTCGGGGCAGGTTGCGGGATGGTGATGGCATGGCTGCCGGGGAAGGTGTCGCCGGGCAGCCTGCATGCGAATCGCATGATACATATGTGGTTGATTGCAGGCTCCCGGGGCCGAGGCGCGTGGCCAGATTGGCAATCATACGGTGCGAGGACGTGATTCGCCATGGATGCTTGGTGCGGTGGCACGAGACGGATTACAGCTACTCGTGCTTCCCTCCCCCAACTACTGAAGATGGCCGCAATGAAATGCAGCCTGATTAATGACAGTGGTGCATTGGCGTCGGCATGATCCGAGATATGCGTGATCTACATGTCGATGTGATGGTGGTAGGACGTCCTCTCCTTGCCGATTTGTGCGAGGAAGGGGCTGTCCTTTCGACGAGGGTGGCGGCGGTGTTGGCCGGATCTGCCGTCATGCAGATCAAGGTGGTGGTAGCAGTTGGCTGCCAGTCCGCTATTTAAGACCGCCAGGACGTTGAGTTGGACTGCGGTCTAATGCTCTCAGTTCCGCTTCGCTCCATCCGCCAAGAGGACAATGCATCATTTTCTTCACAGTTGGCGGGATTCACGTCGCTCTAGTCTGCCTCCAGTGGGAATCGCTCGCCCTCAACTCAGTGCTCAGATGGGACCAAAGTTCGAAGAGGTGGCGGCCGGTGTTGGCCGGATTTGCTCAACCTTAGCAAATCAAGGCGGGTGGTGGACGGATTTTGTTTTGCTGATCCGCTAGAGAAGACCGTTGTGTGGAGATTCACGATCTTGACTCGTCACACTCCCTCTCGACATGAGGGTACCACGACTATGAAGAGGTTCGTCCCATCATATTACGGTGGTGGCTATCTCGGATTGTTGGTATGCTCGATTGCAAGCATTTACGTGGGCACTAACTGATGAAGGCGGCACGAAAACTCAATATAAAGTGGAGGCAGGCAATCTTTAGTACTGTTATCTTGTACTAAAGATATTTCTTCATGTTCTTTTGGTTCATGTAATAAATCAGGCTGTGTGTGTGTCGGCTTTACGCGGGCACACAGAGGCTGGAATGTAATTCCATTTTCTAAAAAAAAACTAAAGTTTACTGCAGACCTACATCAGTTCAAGTTCATCACTTCACCAACATTGCAAACGAAGTTCATCACTTCTGACCAATATGCATCACAAAAGGAAAATCACTACTACCGACTACACCAACATCAGTTCAGTGGAATCCTAGACGTGATACACCACCAGGCAATCACAAAGGTCACGAAAACGGGACCGAATCCAACCTGTGCTAACTGAACAAGGCCTTAGCGAGAGAGAAGAAGGTGGATGGCGGATGGTCATGGGGTGGGGTGGCACATAGCATCTTTGTCATGCCTCCTCAACAATTGATACCTGTTCTCCACCTTCCGTTTCTGCTTACCCATGTGTCGTTGTTAGCCACTTGTCTATTGATGGCGATCTTCTCATCGGTGGCCTTGTCCTTTGCTGCCATTTTCATAATACCATTGGCATCAATTTCAAAGGTGACACTGATCTGGGGCACACCCCTTGTTGCTGGCCGTATGCCTTCTAGCATGTACTCGCCGAGCTTATTGTTGTCCTCAAAAATCGTGATGGTCACTCTCTTCTGGTTGTCCATCGTAGTGGTGAAGATCTGCTCCATTGTGGTGGGAATGCGTGTGTTCCGTGGGATCATCACAACTGATTCTTCAGTAACAAGCGAGAGAGCTGTGACATCGGTCAGAATCATATCACGCACCTTCTCATCTCTGATTTCGCGATTGAGGATGGCGGCATGGATTGCAGCACCACATGCAACAACTTCGTCAAGATTGATGTTACGGCAGAGCTTCTTCCCATTGAAAAAGTGTTGGAGCATGCTCTGCACCTTTGGGATGCGGGTGGAGGCGCCCACAGGAATCACATAATCGATGCTTTTCTTATCAACCTTGGCATCAAGGAGACACTTCTCCACTGCCACCATGCAGCGACTAAAAAGGGCTTCGTTGAGCTCCTCAAATTGGGAGCGCGTGATGGATGTACAGAAGTCGATGCCATTATATAGTGAGCCAAGATCAATGAGGGTCTCTTCAATTAAAGACAGTCTTTCCTTTGCCTTCTTGCAGGCAGCCCTCAGACGCTGGAGTGCCTTCATGTCATTGCTGATGCCCTCTTCTCCGTGTTTACGTATGAAGTCCTTCAGAAAGTGTTTCATCGTCGCGTTGTCAAAATCTGCCCCACCAAGGTGGGTGTCACCGGCGACAGCTTTTACACTGTAGATACCCATGTCTATGACAACGCCAGGATCAATTTTGAGGAGGGAGATATCCAGGTTCCCGCCACCAAGATTAAAAATAAGCACCTGCTTCGGTTCATTCCAATTAGGCATATTATCAAGACCATAGGCGAGGGCGGCGGCATTGGGCTCGTTGATAATGCCAATAACATTTAGGCCGGCGCTATTAGCAGCTTCCATGGTGGCCTGGCGCTGGGATTGATTGAAGCACACAGGGACCGTGATGACAGCGTTGCTGACTGTGGTCTTGAGATAGGCCTCAGCGGTCTTCTTCATCTCAGCGAGCACAAAGGAGGAGATGTCCTGAGGCCTGTACAGCCTATCATTGCCTTCCTGCTGAAATACAACCATCGGCTGGTCGTCGTAGTCTGCGATTACTTTGAAAGGCCACAATTTAATATCTTGTTTCACTGACACATCACTGAATCGGCGGCCAATCAGTCGCTTCACTTCTGCAAGGAAAGAAAGGGGATGTAGTCATTCGAGTGAAAATAGTATCAATATGGTGAAATAGCTTGTTGAGTGAAAATAGCATATGTTTTTCTGACCGAAGATGTTGTTGGTTTCGCACGAGGCATCAAAGCCAGCAAGAGCCTTGTTGTCATCAGTGAAGGCAACACAGGACAGCATTAGGCGGTCACCAGGTATTAGGTCGTCACTCAGCATACTGGGGATGACCGTGGCATAGCCGTTCTGACACACAGCCATACAAGAGTTCGTTGTCCCCAGGTCGATGCCGATTGCCCGCCCATCTGCCTTTCTGACCGTAATCTTCAACCCTCGAAGTTGAACCAAAGTTAGAGCAAGTTCTAGATCACAAGTAGAATCAACGTTTCAGTTCAGGCTTCGCATTGCAACTTGCAAGTAGCATCCGAGATCATGGGTTGAACTGTCTACAAGTATCTGCATGTCATTGATAAGTAGAACTACCATCTCATACGAGCAGCTTGAATTTCTAACCTTAGCTTGGCTCTATACTCGTATTGCAGGCAGAATTTCAAGTATAGTGATAGCTGTGTCTAAAAATGCTTAATGAAAAACCACCTGGAACAAATCCAGAGAAGGAAGAGCAAGGGCTAGCGTTCGAGAAGATACGGAAGGGGGCGAAAGAGAGGACCATGCCTAGAATGCTAATCGTTTCATGCATTTGATTAAAGAAAGAAGGAAGGAAGAGCAAGGGCTAGGGTTCCAGGAGATACGGGAAGGGGGCGAGATAGAGGACGACGTACCTGTGCTGCCATGGATCTTCGATGGCGGCGAGGGAAAACGGCTAGAGGAAGGAGCGCTCGAGATCCACCGGAAGTCAAAACGGCTGGAGGAAGGAGCGCTCCATTCGATGGCGGCGAGATCCAGCGGAATCACATAATAAATAACAGCGGTCGCCGGTGCCAGCCCACAACAGTGGTCATCTGGTGGGCTTTTGCAACAAAATCAGTTATATGGGCCATACACCGAGCCAGCCCAAGGCAGCCCATACCCCTTTTTGCACGTTCCTTTTTTGTACAAGCCGTACTAGTCCGATCTATTATCGCCCGCAGAGCCCCTCCCAAATTTTTAATGTTTATGAGTTGTTCGCCTTTGGAAGGATCAGGTGGACTTAGCATGACATGAATATGCGCCTAATCGATGTGCTGGAGCCAAACTAAACTGTATATATCAGAAACATGAGGGAAATAAGTCGTGATTAGACGATGGTTACTGTAGCATCACTGTAGCAAAACATAGATTAATTAGGCTCATTAGATACATCTCGTCAATTAGCACCCATCTGTAAAAATGTTTTGTAATTAAACTTTATTTAATACCCCTAAATAGCAAGTTTTTCTTTGATGTGACAGCCTGACAGGTCTAAATTTAGGCCTAAAGGAAACAAACAGGCCCCAAGTCAAGTACTCGAAATTGGCCGAAACTACTTGGCACATCGAGTGCGCCCACCTTCGAGTCGCTGGGCATGAGGCCGGGCTCCACCGGCGACCGTGTCAGCAGCACCGCCACACCACCTCCACCGGTCGCAACGTCAGGAGGAACGTGGCAAGGATCAATATCTTCACGACGCAGTCGATGGTCCAAATCATTTGCACACCTGTCCCCGGCGCACGCGCTGGCCAGTGTTGTTTATCAGAGAGGATGGCACCCATTATTCTAACTTTCAATCTTTATTATTTGAAATTTCCAGGTGCTCAAGCCTAGCTTAAATTAGGTATTGTTTTAAATTAGGTACTGGACTATTTCCCACCCAAAAGAACTCACATCACAACAAACAACAGCAGATCCTTTTAGCCCCAATAAATTAGAGTATATTCAAAGAGACCATTCATTCTCCTAGAATTAACATACATTTTGCGGTGGTTGGCTGAGCTCCCCATCGTCGGGTCTGTCGTCCTCACCGTCAACACCCATACTCACAGAAGTGGTGGCATCCTCTGCTGCATCTCTGAGAGAGCAAGGAAGAGCGCAGATATGTTATCACTCAGTATGTTACCACCCAAGTAACCTGTGCCAGAATGAACTACATTTGCAGAGCCAGCCGTATCTATCGATATAGAGCCTTTCGTAATCACGTCTGGATTTATCAGAGATAAACATACGTATCAATCGATATAGAGAATTATCAGAAATAAAGCATCCGTATTTATCACATGTGGGTTTATCAGACATGAAGCATCCCTCTGAGATTTACCAGTAATAAACCTTACTTCTTCCGAAATAAGTTCGCTTTATCAGAAATAAACCATGCGTATCTATCGATATAGAGAATTACCAGTAATACAACTTGTCTTTACTAAACACGTGTGGCTTTATCGGAAATAAAGCATCCGCGTATATCACTAAATACATACCTAGGTTGTTCAAGTTTGGACTTATCAGAATCAAAACTTCCGTATCTATCCATATAGAGCCTTTCGTAATGACGTCTGGATTTATCAGAGATAAAAACATACGTATCAATCGATACAGAGAATTATCAGAAATAAAGCATACGCATTTATCACTAAGGAGATTTACCAGTAATAACCGTATCTATCGATATGGAGCACTATTAGTAATAAATCGGGCCTTTCGTAATCACGTCTGAATTTAAGTTCGCTTTAGTTGTGAAGGGAAGATAATCGGGCCTTTCGTAATCCGTATTTATCGACTCGGATGGGCGAGACCTACAAAGAAAATCAACACTCCCACGAAAAAATCAACGCTCACACAGCACACCAATCGGATAGAAAATCAACACCCACACTGCAAACTCAACATTTAGACGAAATTTAGACGAAAGCACCAACTGGATAATCATGGTGAGGCGACGAGCCCCCCCCCCCCCCCCCCCCCCCCCACATTTTCATATTTCAAAATAACCACGAACGGAAAAACAACACTCACACAGAACATCAACACGCACGCACCACTGAAACATCAACACACACAAAAAAAATCAACACTCACACGGCACACCAACCGATAATAAAATCAACATTTAGACAAAACAACAGATGGATGCTAGTTCGTGCAACTAGTCTCCCGGCACAATTGGACCCAAAAACAACATCTAGTTGCACCACAGCACACCAACTGGAAGGCTAGTTCATGCAACTAGCCTCCCGATACAAAGGCAAGTCACACACCATTCTCTTCTGGCCTACCGGAACACGTTGTTGTCTGTCGATTGCAACGCAAAGTTTGTGATTTATCTTCTTATGGCATCTGGGATATGGTAGGAAGATACAACAGCAATAGAAGAAAAGCGTAGATTGCAAAGATGGTCTTCTTTGGACAGTACTTCACCATCCATTGCACAGAACAGAATAGGGCAGATCTATGGTTGGCCAAGATGCACGAGCTGTTCCTGAACAGATAGTGTAACCTTGCATAGTCCATGCTTTTGTTGATTTTAAGGTATATGTTGAGTTTCTAATATTACTGTTGAGTTCGTGCTTCCCGTCGACCACTAGTGTAACATTTCTTTGCAAAACTCAACGCTCTAGGAGGTCCCGGACAAGTGCGGCACGTCAGTTCCTCGCAACATTAGGTAAAAAAAAGAAATCCTCGCAACATCCGACTCGCAACTTCCTGACTCGCCCCAACCCCCCCACCCCCCCCCCCCCCCCCCCCCCCCCCGAACACCCACACCCCAGCCAGCTCCGATCCAATCGCTGACGACTCGGCTGCTGGTGGGCTACTGAAGCAGCTGCCGCAGTGCAGCCGAACAGCCTCGAAGCGCAAGACACCGGCGGCGGCAAGGCAGAGCCGCGGCCGGCGACGAGGAAGTCGTCCGTCACCATGTGTGCTTGGAAGTTGGTAGTACGGAAGATTATTGAGTTGGTTGTATCTTTCCGTGCCTTTGTATTCTCTATATTGACAATCCATGCAAGGAAGTAAGTTTTCTGATTTTTCTTGATTTGAATCATTTTCCTTATCTAACATGTGGGTGGGAGGCACACCGGAGAAGCTCAGATCTGTGTTACCCTATGCAAGGCTTCCAGACGAATGCTCCAGCAATCATGGTCTATCAGATAGGTGGATTAACAAGCAATGTGACCAAGACCAAAGAATCAGTAGGCTTGAAGAGGAGATTCGAGCTCTGAAAGATGAACTAATATCGATGAACTGTGAGGTTGAAATTTTTCGTCGTCGACATCAGGAGGTTAAAGATATGCTTAAAGTTGTGCGTGTATGTAAACTCTTGTAGAAATCCTTGTGCAACTTCACAACTTTCTTAAATATATGTTACCTAACATACTGTTCAATCTGCAGAAATTCTTGAGCTATTTTAGGCCACATAAGGAAGCTTCAAGTTCTGTCCTTTCTTTTTTTCGGTCAGAGGGTAACACAGATGAGGAGTTGACTTACTTTCGGGTATGTGAAATGAATATATGTTGCTTCTTTACATCAGTCAATTCATCATTTGTGAAATCAGTTTTAACACCTTTTGTTTTTCCAGGAGTTTTTCAGCTATTTTGTCCCTCCTGAGCGTTCGGTCAGCTCTCATGTTTGACATGAAACTGTCTTTCTAGATTGTCGAGTTTGTAGCCTTCCGAGTAACAGCCTTTTTTATTGAAATAAGCATGGCACGGCTTGTGACCAGCAATAGCCTTTTTGTTCAAAAAGGCTCGAACTAGATTGCGTGTGTGCTGCCCATCTCAGGATGCAAGGGACTGGATCCGACTGAGGGTCAGCCTGCCAGTGTTGTTTTGAATTTTGAAATTTGGCCTCCATCTCCATAACGTTTCATAACGTCATCTCCTCGGTTCCACTGTTTCCTTTATCACGTGTGATGAACTTGAACTGATGATGTAGTATGTCTGCAGTTGCAGTATGTCTGTAGTTGCCTGGTGGTGGATCACGTCTAGGATTCAATGAACTGATGTCGGTGTGGTTGGTAGTAGTGATTTTCTTTTGTGATGCATGTTGGTCAGAAGTGATGAACTTGGTTTGTAATGTTGGTCAAGTGATGAACTTGAACTTTAGTTATCCGTTTATCCTTGCCAGCAGTTATCCTTCCACAGACGGATTCGTCTCCTCTGCAGTAAAAGTAAATTTAGAAACGGATCCATGCATGGCGTCGGCCGCCGGCTGATCATCAAGCGCCACAGCAAGGCTGTGTCGTCGTCGACGAGCTAGGCATTGGCCACCAGCTCCCGTAGCGCGCTTCTAGATGCGGCCACGTCCCTCCCAGCGACGAACGGGTGGGCAAGAAGCTCGGCCACGGACGCTCTCTGCCGATAGTCTTTCTGAAGGCACGCGGCGACGAAACTCCGGAGCTCCGTCGACGCCGCGCCGTCGGGCAGCGCCGGCGGCTCGCCGAAGCAGATGGCGCACATGAGCGCCGCCCAGTTGGGCAGCTCAACATACTCGTAAAAACCCAACACGAGAGATACTAAACGTTACATGGAAGTTGACATAGGTTCCTGAAAACATAACACGTTATATTACCAAACTCAACATTTTGGAAAAACCCAACACGTGAGATACACTAAACGTTACATGGACGTTCCCATGGGTTCCCGAAAACATAAAACTCAACGTGTGGACGTTTGCTTTGCAACCGGTCCCAACCTCAGCCAGCCTCCCCAACCACGCTGCCTTTCGCATCCAGTCCAGCTCCTCCCTGATTGGCCCCCCTCATCTCTTCTCCGGCGTGCTTGCCGGTGCTACGAGGGGGTCCCGCCCTGTACTGGTAGTTTTAGTGCTTTTGTAGCTAGTAAATCTTAGTTTAGCTTTAGAGCTCCCGGCAATGCAACCAACAACCTTGCTCTTCTTCGGTGAAGGTTGCATCTATGACGGTGAGCTACTTCGTTTGAATAATCTTCCCTTGTGGCCGTAGGCGTGATGCTTTTATACTACGTCGCCGTTGTCCCTGGCGTGTCACTCCTCTTTCCCTTTTGCTTGCAGCTCTAATTTCTGGATCCTCTTGTGGTAGCCTGCATTAATTTGAGCACATCTCATATATCTGGTGTTATCCCACTCTTCTTGGTCGGTTCCATGGATTAGTATGCAGCTGACATGTGGGACCAGAGTATGAGATACAATATGTGTTAAAAATATGGTGGTTTCTTGAAACAACATCCCAAATTATTGGTAGATTTATGAAATATGTACTATACTGGGTGGGTTTGTGAAATTTACTTTTATAAAAAAAACAAATGAAAAGGAGCGCCCTCCTTCCAGAAGCAACGGCTCCCCCCAGCTCCGGCGCGGCGAGCTCCCACTTCTTTGGCGCGGAGATCTCCCCCCTGCTCCGGCGCCGCGGCGAAATCTCGTAAGGATTCGCGTCCCCATCCCTTCCTTTCCCTCCAGGATCGATGCTTGATATTGTCTCTGCGCAGGAAGATGCCGTCTGCATCGTCTCGCCGTCGTTCTCCGGCGCCGCAGTCCCCATCGTCTAGCAGTCCTCTTCCTCTAGTCCCTTGCCCAAACTGCAATGCGACTTGAAAGAGTACACCAATGATGAAGGGACATGCTACGCATGCTTGAAGACCCCTGAGGTAGGTCAACGTTCCCCAATCTGCGTGGCCTCGACCATGTTCGGGGAATTTACCATGCGTGAATGCTTGTTGTGCTCTGGATACATCAGTGAAGAATGCTTTTAGAACTGCTTCTGGAACTGCTTACTATTTTGCTCACCATTTACTATTTAGCTGCCCGTTTAGTGCATAAATCACTGTTTTCTTAGAGCATAAATCACTGTTTGTTTAGAACTAATTGTTGAATAAAACGTAGCTGCTTAATATATATCACTGTTTAGCAACTTATCATGCCTGAATCTATGCTTTTCTATCCAGTGCACTTTTTTAAAGAACCCAAAGGATTATGCTATTTGGTTAATAGAGACCGGGTCTGTCACTAAGGCGGCGGTTGCCATTGACATAATCAAGGTTGCAATGGCTGGACAGAACACACATGCATTGAAGATTTGAAGACGACCATGTTTGAAATGCAGTATATAATGAAGGGGATGCTTAAAGCAATGAAGCTTATGAATGAAGAACTGGAAAAACTGAAACAGCTGGAAAAACTGAAAGGGCCAGTGGCAGCTCACACTTCGTGCCATGACATTGTGTTTCGGGCAGTGATTTTGTGTCTTGCTTTTGTAGTGGCCAAATGGTACTTTTCTTAGGATGGTGGCATTAGTTGGGTCCGTAGTGGTGCTGTTTCTATAACTTGCTTTTGGACATGTAATAGTTTATGACCAACTAGCCTTCTGGATTTTGTCATTGATATCATGATTTCATCAACTGGGTAGTGGTGCTGTTTCTATAACGTGCTTTTTGACATGTAATAGTTTATGACCAACGAGCTTGACAGCCCCTCCCAAATTTTTAATGTTTCTGAGTTATTCCGTATTCGCCTTTGGAAGGGTCAGGTCTTAGCATGACATGAACATGCGCCTAATCGGGAGCCAAACTAAACTGTATATATCAGAAACATGAGGGAAGCAGACAAAAGTACAAAAAGCTACTGCCCTTTGGGAGCATCTTCGCAGTGTTTACCCGTCAGAGAGCATGCTTGGGCAATGCAATCTGAAAGTTCACTGGGCACCTTCGCAGTGTTCGCTTTGTGAGCGATAAGGTACGGCAGAACCGATTTCTTGTAATCTTGCACCCATTTACTGAACTGGCTCTGCAAATGGGAAAAAAAAGGAGACAAAGCAAGTTATGGACAGTATTTTTTTACACTTCATTGCAGGTTAAAAGGGCAATATTTTCAAGAAAATATACTAACCGGATTAGAACATAGGGCCCCGCTGAATTTGCTCCAACAACCACTGAAATTTTCAAAATAATACATAACTATTATGGCATTGTTGCTGGGTATTGTCTTGCAACAAACACCTGTCACCCTTGTGCGGGAGTCAAATCCTCCCTTTTTGTAGCCTTTGTTTTCTAAGGATTCGTCTAATTTGAATGCAACAGACCGACCGAAAGATTTGATTTCGTTGAAGGAAAGATTTGTAGAATCATTGAAGTACAAAGCATGGATCTGGGCCGGTTTTCCAAGTTGGAAACAATATCCAATCCAATTTCCAGAGTGGACGACAGGCAAAAATATCTGCACTTTAAAATTTTTAAGAATTATAGCAAAATAACTTGCACTTAATCCTGTACAACATGTATCACATCTTGGTTTTTGGGAACTGTCAGGTTTTTTTTTTTTTGAGCGAAAAAAAGACACGTTATAATGCTGTACAAACTTACCAATCCCTGGGGCAGTTCGGTTTTCTTTAAGAGGCTAGTAGAGGGGAGTGCAGCAACAATCTTTTCGGCAATATATTGGTCATTCTGCACTCAGGGCAAAAACAGTGCAAGTTATTTTAATTCTTAAAATTTACTGCCAAAGCAATGTTTCACTGCAGACTACTCACCTTGTTCAGTGGCGAGAGAAAGATCCTGGAAATCTCTTCCTTGGATCCCTTATCATCATGCTTGAGGCATTCAATGAGTCCCCTGACAATGTCACTGGCATTCTCATATCCCTGTACGGACCCTTTCATTTGTGTCCCGGTCATTGAAGTCTCTCCCACACTGAATATCACTTGTTTCTCACTACAATTGAAAACATGATAGCAGTTAGACACTATCCAGTTTTCAAAGAAAAAAAACATATCCCTCATATGTCCAGCAAAAAGCACACCACATGGCTGGCTTATTTTTTATCATGCTTCCTCACAAGAAATAATCTGTCGTCAAACTGCTAAACCAAATCTTGATAAATCGATCTCTAAGAGCACTTAAAATGCCATGTAAAACTGAAACTCATAACTCTCACCGATGTTCACTGAACTGAACTGTGAAACAATTTTTTCATGTACTAAATTTTTTACCAACTAGCTTCAATACAAGTCTCCAGAAACTTACTAGTTGGAGACAAGTTTATAGACCTTTTCGTTAGTCTCTTCAGGAAGCCACTGTCGTACTTTGAGATTCATGGCAGATTCTAAATTAACAACCCTCCTCTTGTCACTGGATGGAAGGACGTTTGCGATATCAGATTCCTGTTTGCTTTGGCTCAATGCTGTCCTTTGCCTGGAGGATAAGCGTTGGTTCAAGCAGAGGTTAAGAAAACTAACAACAGAGTTAGAAAACTGCAGGGAGACCCCTCTTCTTTACCTCTCTCATCAGCAAGCAGACTCAAACTTTTTTCTCCTTGCATGTCACTAGAAAACTGATGACACAACAAATATGAAGAGAGCAATCAAAACATTCTGGAATGTTATCTCTGGAAAAGGGCAAGAATACATACCTCATGCTCGTCATCCTCATGCACATTTGCCTTGTTCCCATAGCAGGTCCTTTCCCAGCAATTAAACTGAAAAGGGACAGGGTGTTCCAGTCATGTTATGTTATGTTACAGTTGATCTGTACTTACATCAATGTCATCACCACACATGTTCTCATTTATCAAGCAACTCATTGATGCATAATTGTATTGACAGATTCTGGGAATGACAAAGGGGTTGCCTTCCTCCTTCCTCTTGATGTTGTCCAAGTAAAGAACCTATGAAGCACGATTGTCCAGTTATTGGCACGGTTGTCTACCCAAACTGAGAAAATTCAATAAGGTACTTACTATTAGCAGGTATATACAACCAGTGACCGTTTTTTTAGGATCATTCTTCCAGCTCAAAATACCAGTTGCCAACTTTTCAAAGACTAGATTACACCAGTCAATATCCTTTAACTTCTCAAGATCATGTACTGCGTGTATCGTCCCTGAGGATATATAAGTGCCACTAGATGGCAGCAGCAGTCTGTCCAACGCCAGCACCAAGAAAAATCTGACGGACATGTCAACGTCAATTTTTCCAGCCATCACTTCGTCTGTCGCATGGCTAAGCAACATTCGAATATGATGCACGGTGAATAATTTCCTTTTCGCCTCAAATGTCCCCTGCTTACTGCTGGGCTTCCGTTTTCTCGTTTTGCTGGGCTTCTTTTGATCCTGCAAGTTCTCATTACCATCGCCACTTCGGTCATGCTTATCCAGTCCATTATTGTTCTGATTATGCTCCTCATCACCACCAAGCTCCTTGGTGTTGTCCTGGTCTTCACCCCACTTGTCATAAGCGATTTTCAAAAGGTTGTACATTGTTTTGAATGCTTCTGATGATTTAGGATTCCGCTTTGGGAGCTTGAGAACAGAGCCACGTGGCATGCCAATGCCAAGGATTAGATATACATCTTCTGGTGTCAAGCATAGTGTCACTCCTGTCTTTATATTCAGTTCAATTCGGAGTGGATTGTACTTAACTTCAGTTTTATCCATCAGCCATCGAACTAACTCTCTGCTCGGAAGCCTCGTCGGCATTGGCTTAAGCAGATTCTTGAAACCAAGAGCTTTGATCCTAGCCTTTGCAGACGGTGAAAGAACTTCAGCTATTTTCATCAGGGTGCCAGGTTCACAACGCATATTCAATTGGTTGCTCCCTTCATTGACTTCAGCTTTGCACTTTTCAGTGGCTTCATTTTCTTCCGATAATTTGCCCTCCTCTGCCATGACTCCCTGCCTTTGCCCCCTGCATTGACTTTGCCCACTAAATTAAGCATTCAAAAAACATATGTGCACTTGAATCTAGCAAAGTAGTGTACTCGGCCTGGTGTCTGCACTTCAGATCAAGATGTACTCAGGAATTCACAAGTAGTGTACTCAGCCTGGTGTCTGCACTTCAGATCAAGATGTCAAAAGGAGGTATCTTAGGTGGAAGATGACTGACAGAAAAGTTCAGAAGTATATGTGCACTTGAATCTAGCAAAGATTGCTTTTCTGATCAAACAAAAGCAAAGATTGTTCTATCTTGTCCTTTTGCATGCAACTAGCAAAGTGCCCGTGCGCTACTACGAACTTTAAAAAAATTACAACAAATGACACCCACATTTTTTATAGATATTTTTATTACTAAGAAAATCAGGTGAACAATCATGTGAGACCCACATTTTAAGATCTTGTATCATGTAGACACCTTGGTACTAATTGGTGAACAATAATCAACAATAAGAAAATATACAAAATATGAACTGACATGTGGGGAAAACAGGAAGTAAAAAAATTAAAACTGTAGATCAAACATTTTTTGATGCAAAGCAGAGATCACGCCTTTAAGGAGTGGAAAGGCGCTGATCAGATAGACATGCTCACCTGGCGAGTTGGGAGGGGTGCCAGCTCAGGGAAGGAGGGGGGGGGGGGGGGGACGGCGTCGGGACGATGACCCTGTTCCGGCGAGGGTGCCTGCGAAAACGAGGCCAAACCGTGTAATGGAGGTGCGAGAGCGAGTGAGGAAGATATATGCGCGAGGAATCGAAGTATAGCTCACGGATGAGTGAGGAATCGACGGTGGCCTCCGAGGTGCCCAACCATGGCGGAGGGACGGAGGGCGAGAAGAGACGAAGGGTAGTCCTGGGACTCGGGCCGTGACCATGGCGGAGGGACGGAGGGCGAGAAGAGGAGGACGAAGTAGTCCTGGGACTCGGGCCGTGCCGGGCCGTGACGGCCCGTCGGGCCGCGTCGTGCCGATCGGTGCAACAGATCGGACAGTAGGGCTTGTATGAAATGGAACGCTTTGATAGATCGGAGCCTAATTTTTGCAAGCCTCAACATAATTTTTCCGTCCAAACTCAACGTGTCGGACAAACCCACCATAATGTTGACGAAACGTTACACTGATCTATTGTGAGGTGGACAGAAAACGCAACATAATCTTTACAAACCTCAACACGTGTGGATTTATCGGAAATAAAGCATCCGCGTATATCACTAAAGAGATTTACCAGTAATACATACCTAGGTTGTTCAAGTTTTGGACTTATCAGAAATAAAACTTCCGTATCTATCGATATAGAGCCTTTCGTAATCACGTTTGGATTTATCAGAGATGAAAAATACGTATCAATCGATATAGAGAATTATCAGAAATAAAGCATACGCATTTATCACTAAGGAGATTTACCAGTAAAAAAACCGTACCTATTGTCGTTCAAGTTTGGACTTATCAGAAATAAAACATGCGTATCTATCGATATAGAGCACTATTAGTAATAAATCGGGCCTTTCGTAATCACGTCTGAATTTAAGTTCGCTTTATCAGAAATAAACCATGCGTTCCTGAAAACATAACACGTTGGGTTTTTCCGAAATTTATGTTTTCCGAGTGCAGAAGCAGCCGTCGCGGAGGAAGCCGAGCAGGGAGGTGTTCTGTGGAACGCGTGGTAGCTGCTGAGGAAGGTGGGGTCGGAGAGGAGGCGTCGCCAGCGCTTGTAGACGAGGGAAGCGTGTATAAGGCACGCAGGGTCACTCGGCAGAAGACGGAGAAGGATGGCGGCGATAAGATCGTCGACCAGCTCTAGCAGCGAAATTTAGGCCGAGGACCCGAGGTTAGGGTTCATGGCAGATTGGGGAAAGTGGAAGAGCGAGCTAGGGGCGGGGAGATCCCGCATTGATTCGACCGCAGTATCGGCATGAGAAACTCAACATCCATGTTCTTGAACGATCAACACTCACACGATTTAGACAAAAAAATCAACAGATGGAGCCTAGTTCGTGCAACTAGCCTCCTGATACAATTGGACCCCAAAAACAACATCTAGTTGGACCAACGGAAACATGATTAAAACGCAAGACGCAGTATCAGAGCAACACACGATTAGAACAGACCGGCAGTTCCAGATCACTAAGACAGACTAATACATCTACCATCATAAAGAGCATTACATCAGTTTTCACAAAAGAAACTACTACTACTACTACTACTAAAACCTTGTAGATTGCCTTCCTCCACTGGTCATTGCTGCAGACTCCTGATGTCGTCCATCATCTTCACCTGCTCCTCTTTAAGAAGCCAAAGAACCGAGATCAACATTATAGGAACTACTACAGCTTGATGAGCACATTATAGCATGAACTTAAATCTTAGTGCATGAACAAAAGTGAACCTTCACTTCACGGTCAACTGCTTCATCCCATCTTCCAAGCCCTGACATTCTTGTCCCATGTTTCGGTGTTTATCAAGATCCGACTGCATCATGGAAATTCTGTCTCGCAGGTCTCCCACCAAATTCGTGACATATTGAGGAAAAGGCGGATCATACCATTGCTTGAAGCCACATCCATGGCAGCTGTAGTACCTCCTCCCCGGGAACTCACCCCACGAAATGAACCTTCCTGCCTTCTGTGGGAGTTCGCAGTGGCATAACACAGGTGGCTCGTAGTGAAAAGGAAGTTCACGGTACCGTACCGGCGATGGCCCAGTAGGCTGCCGCCGCCTAAACGAATCCGGCAGGGGCTGGAAGGGCCCGCCCGGGATGTGCTCCGCCGGCACCAGCGCCATCGACCACATGCCATCCCTTTGCGACCACCCGCTCCCCCGCGTTGGGGAAGGCGACCACTGAGGCGAACTGTTCTCCCCTAGCGGCGACGGCTGCATCAGCGACCGGTCCCCCCGCATCGGCGAGCTCACCAGCGGCGACCCGCTCGCCCGCACCGGCGACCAGCTACCCGCCAGCGGCGACCCGCTCTCCCGCATCGGCGACCCGCTCCCCCGCATCAGCGGCGACGGCTGCATCACCGACTCCCAACCCTCCAACGGCGACTCACCCCACATCGGCGACCCGCTCCCCCCCATCGGCGACCAGCTACGCTCCACAGGCAACCCGCTCCCCCCCATCGGCGACCAACTACTCTACAGCGGTGACTGACGAGTGAGGAATGAGGGATGCGAGGAAAACGTGGAGACGGAGACGGCCCAATGCTATCCATTAATGGATGCCAGACGTGCTGCGGTAAAGCGGGTTCTTTCTTTACGTTTTTCCACTGATCAATGCGTCCATCCGTAGCTATAGGTCCTACAAAAACTGAATTTTAATAGATCGATCTGCCTCGACGCGAGCCGAGGTTACATGTAAGCACACGACACGAATCTTCTCTCTGAAGCCAGCCACCCCACGCCCAGCTTCTTTCGACAACTCACAACACTCTATAAATCACAAGCCTCTCAGAGTCCTGATCAGCTAGTGACCGCCAGGTAGCAGAGCAGAGGAGAGAAATAGAAGAGGTGGGGAAAAAGAACGGCAGCCACAGCGGCGACAAGGGCGTCAGCAAAGAGTTCGTGCTCAAGTTGGTAACGCACTGTCACTGCGACGGCTGCACCGACAAGATCCGCGTCACAGTCAAGGACCTCACCCGCCTCGACGGCATCCAGTCCTAGGACCAGTCAGCGTTGGAGTCCAAGGGCGAGCAACTGTCACTTGTTGAGCTGCGGTCAGTGTGCTCTGCTCAGCTGAGAGAGCAGAGCCAGCCGGAGTCCTCTTCATCGGGCCGAGCAAGCAGAGTCCCGTATAGAAAAGAAAATCGTTGACTAACCAGGAAAGACGACGACTCAAATGCGGACCGCGACTGCAGACGGCATCCTGTCCTAGGACAGTCGGCGCTGGAGTCTAAGGGCGAGCTCTGCCTGCTCGCCACCGCCGACTCGAAGAAGCTCCGTCACCGCCTCCGTAAGGCTACTATTTGGGTTAACCCGGTGATAGAGGAATCTAGCAGAGCGATGTGACGACTTCACTCCTCCTGCTTGTCTTACCAAACAAGGAATCACTGACGCGACCAACGCACCACCGAGTCGCCGCACCTGGTTCCCGCGGTGGCCATGCCATCGCCTCCTAACAGAAACAAAGACAATATAGAGGAGGAGGTGCCACCGTCGGATCTGACCGAGGAGGAGGCGCCGCCGCCGGATCTAGCCGAGGAGAGTGCCACCTTGCCGGCCGCGCAGCCTCCTCGTGCGTGCAGGGGAGCGCCTCGCTACCGCGCCGGCTCCCCGTGCGCGCAGGAGAGGGATTCCACGGGAGAGAGGAAGGGAGCTTCGGCAACGGCGGGGAGGAATGACGGTGGAAGGGGCGGCGGCTAGGGTTTATGACCGCGGCAAATAAATGGCTCCCCTCCCCCCTCGACAATTCCGGATACACCCCCTCCGTCTTTCTCCCACCGCCACCCAGCCGCCGCGCTCTACCACCTTGAAACGGTTGCATAATCCTCGCAATTTTTTTTTTCAAAACGGTTGCATAATTTTTAACCCGTTGCAACGCACGGGCAAATTGTTAGCAGGAGGAGAAAAACCAAGCTCAACGCAGCGGCGGCACTTAGGGGTCGCTGGTTTTGCTCAAGACGGTCGACCCCAAATTGGCTCGCCGCGCTCGTCCCCTGCTCGCCGCGCTCGTTCCCTGCTCACGCTCGTCTGGTGCTCCCGCAGGGCTCTCTTCCCTCACAGCCATCTCCGCAGGGGCTTCCTGGATGCATCTCCGCCCGTCTGGTGGGCCGCGCGCTGGTGGTCGACGGCCGGTCTTTTATTGACCGGGTCGCCACCTTCTCAACGGAGCTTGCGCACCGGCGATTCACCGACGTCGGAGCCTCCGTGTTGCTGTCGTGCGGCAGCGTGGTTGCCTCTGGTGTGTGTCCACTGCCCTCCTTGCTGGCTGTTTGATTTATCCCCTCTGCTCCCGATTTTTATGCCATTTTCTGCATCACCATCCCCTTTCACGGTCCACGTTCGATCGAGAAATTGACTCCTTTTGTAGCTAAGTTGATTAGGGTTTGAAATGCAGCTTGCACCATGAATTTTATGAAGACCTGAATCATTTGTGTAGCAGCTTGCACCAGCTTTCAAATGCAGCACTCAAGGAAAGCTGACCAAACTCTTTTCACAACGGTGCTATCATGGCCTTTCTGCAATATTTTGAAGCACGAGCAGCACTATACAAAGGTAACGAGCCTCTCCTAACATTCCTTTTTTTGCACCTGAAACATCTTATTTCAATGTTGCCATGTCGTTACAGGTGGAGACGATCCCCAATGAATTTAAGACCTGGGAGGAGTACACAAAAGCATTTCACAATTCAACATTAGCAGAGATATGGCATCAAATCGAGACGGGCATGAAGACCATTTCCACAGGCCTATATGTGGATTATTATACGAGGGAGAATGACAATAGGTGGTCAAATAGTTACCTCATCAGGCTCAAAGTACCAAGTAGGAATGATATACCAAGAAAAGGGGATCTCATGTTATTATCAGCAAGGGGAATTAAATCCGGAGACCAAATTATCAAGGATGGCTCCTTTTGCACCATCCTAGTGGTTATGTGGGCCAATCTGGATCGTGATGTAGTATCAATGCACGCTTGGCTATCACAGTCACCATTTGGGGACAATCTAAGTCTGCAAAGTTCCTACCAGGTTATGCGCCTGGCTAGTCTGAAAACTTATGAATGTAGTTGGGAAGTCATGATGAGAGGTTTCAAACAGAGTTCAGAACTAAGGAATCTCATATTGACTCGAAATAATAATGGCGTATGTGCTGACATTTCTCTCTCTTCATTTGAGGAACGTTTTGCATTTTTTCTATTGTGCACCAATGCTTTTGAATATTTTGCAGGCTGATGGAGAATATGGACAATTCAAGAAAGCAGATATTTTGCAGGCTGCCTGTAATAAATTTGGACTGAATGAATCACAGAGTGATGCAGTAGCAAGTTGCATTTCAGCAACTAGATATTCTGAGAAAGCTTCTGTACATCTGATTTGGGGTCCACCTGGCACAGGCAAAACCAAAACGGTTTCGGTGATTCTGCATATGCTTCTAACGATGTCCACCTGGCACAGGCAAAGAACTCTCGTATGTGCTCCAACCAACACAGCTCTCTTGCAATTGGGTTCTCGTCTTATTTCTCTACTTGAAAAGTCTCCTAAAACCAGTTCTTTTATTCGTGACATCATTATGTTTGGTAGTGAGAAGCTTATGAATACAGATAATGGCCTGTCAAAAATACTTTTGAAGTGTCGTGTTCATGAAAATTCGAAATTTAATGTGAATAGGAAACATTTTGAGGACAAATTGTTGGGAGATGCAAAACTTGTACTTTGCACTCCTTATATGTCGTCTAGGTTAAAAAATAGTTACTATGATATCTTGATTATTGATGAGGCAGCAAATCTCAAGGAATGTGAATCGATGATCCCTTTGGCAATTGATGGGATAAGACATATGGTGCTTATCGGTGATGACAAGCAGCTACCATCAGTGGTAACGAGCCCGGTATGTCTTTGTTATATGACTATCTGAATGTATCCTTACGTCTTTCCTAATCTCTAGATTGCTTATACTTGGTCCTAATTGTCTAGATTGCTATAGAGGCTAAATATGGGCGAAGCCTCTTTGAGCGGTTGTGTGAGATTGGTTTCCACAAACACCTACTGAATGTGCAATATAGGATGCATCCTCAGATCAGCATGTTTCCAAATGCACGTTTTTATGATGGGAAAATTATAGATGGCACTGATGACAAGAGCTGTGGAGACATTTCTCTCGGTCCTATTTTTGGTAATTATTCATTTATTAATGTTGAAAATGGTACTGAAGAGCTGATTGATCAGGGCACTGTAAATAAGGTTGAAGTTGATGTAGCAGCCAGTATAGTTGCCAGACTTGCTCAAGGTATAGCATGTGAATTTTTAGGGTTTTATGAAATATAATGAACTTAGGGCTGATCTGTGTCTATTTGGTCTAAACTACTGCAGAATGCACCAAGCAGAAGAAGCTAAAAACAGTTGGTGTAATATCCCAATATGCAGCTCAAGTGAGAGCTTTGCAAAAAAAAAAGAGTTGAAGGACTTCAGAAGGATGAGTTTCTTTCTGTTACGGTCCAAACTGTTGACTCATTTCAAGGTGATGAGAAAGATATCATTATACTTTCAACGGTTAGGTGCAATCACGGTGGGAACATAGGCTTTCTAGATTCAGATAGGAGAGCCAATGTGGCCTTGACCAGAGCAAGGTATGTTAACTTGTGACATTTTTTGTTGGCAACGGAACTGCCTTTGAATCCTTAGACAATTCAAGCTCCCACTATGGTTTTATTTGAATAAATTATATCCTGCGCAGGGATTTCCTTTGGGTCCTTGGACATGGTGACACTCTCATTAGGAGTAACTCAATATGGTCTAAGCTAGTTCCAAATGCGAAGAGACGTTGCTGTTTCTTTGATGCTCGTGATGACAAGTATCTTAGTGAAGCTATGCAACAAAAATCAGTTATGGACTTGGACCAGCTTTCCAATTCATCTGCATCTCGACAAGTAGTTAGAGATGACGCACCCACACAAGCAGTAGAAAATGATAAGTTCGGAGCTATGCAACAAAATTCAGATATGGACTTGGATCAGCTTTCCAATTCATCTCCATCTCGACAACTAGTTGCACAACTCACAGGTGACAACCCAGTAGTGCGCGCAACAGAGGAGACAACCTTGCAACAAAATTCAGATATGGACTTGGATCAGCTTTCCAATTCATCTCCATCTCGACAACTAGTTGCACAACTCACAGGTGACAGCCCAGTAGTGTGTGCAACAGAGGAGACAACCTTGCAACAAAATTCAGATATGGACTTGGATCAGCTTTCCAATTCATCTCCATCTCGACAACTAGTTGCACAACTCACAGGTGACAGCCCAGTAGTGCGTGCAACAGAGGAGACAACCTTGCAACAAAATTCAGATATGCACTTGGATCAGCTTTCCAATTCGTCTCCATCTCGACAATTAGTTGCACAACTCACAGGTGACAGCCCAGTAGTGCGTGCAACAGAGGAGACAACCTTTGATTTCTCTCCCAGCCATCCTTCAAGGAAGAGGACCCGTTCTTTCCTTGAGGACCAGCTTGCCAGACCAGAAGCACCACAAGCTGAGGGATCACATGTGATGAAATCCTGGGAAGCAGTAGAGGAAGCAGATGATGATTCCGTAAACATTGAGATTCTAGAACCGTTGCTCCAACAAGCTGATGGATCACATGTGATGGAGTCCTGGAAATCCTTGAGTAAAAGAGCACAAAAGGCAAATTTCTATGAACAGGTCAGATCTTCAAGAGATGACCGTTTTTGGTCCACGGAGCAAGTGGTCTTGTACAACAGTGTTTTTGCAAAGAAAGATTTTGCTGACAGCAAATGGATCGATTGGGGAAAAATCAACCATTCCAAAGAGATGAAATGCATCGAGCAAAATTGTCGCAAGATTGGTCTTCACAAATTGATGAGTACAAGATACAACTGGCATGAAGAGACGGTCCGACAGTTCTTCTCCACAGTCTATGTACATCCATGTAGGACCTCCCTGACATGGATGAGTGGCATAAATAGGAAGATTACCATCACGAAGAGATTTTGTGAGAATGTTCTACTTGATCCTCCCTTTAATTATACAGAGCTTGAGAACTCTTTGAGTGACACACAATTGAAAGAGTTCAATAGTTATAAACTGAGTGAACATGAATGTTTTAATGCAGCAAATCGTCTTATCAGAAAGACCATCTACCCTAGGGCTGGAGATAGAAATGAGCTTTACAAGGACGCCCAGGTCATAATGTATCATATTCTGTTCAAAAAGCCTTTCGACATTGTAGATCTGATGTTCAAGGAGATACAGAAAACTCGCACCGACACCAGAATTCTTATCCCATATGCTCCATACATCATGTTACTGATTGACAGTGCTTGGGGGAGAATTGTACCTGAAAGTGTGGAAAATGGATACGTAGAGCACTCAGTGTACAAGGTAGAGACAATGGAGACTGAACAGCCGCAGAGAAAAAGAGCTTCAAAGTCCAAGAAATCAATTCATGTACCACCTGTATTTAAGCAGAGGAAACACCAGGGCCAGTAGAGCTCATGAAGAGTATATCATTGCAACCGGGCCAGGAAAAGCAGAAATGAAGTTACCATTGGGCATGTGAGGGTCAGCTACTGGTTCTTGTCTTGATGGCAAAATTCTTGTTCTGGAGCTGGCTGAGCATTATAGAAATAGCAAGATATGCTAGTGTACATCTTACCTTTGTTGCAGAGGGCATTATATGGCTGATGCGATGATATACCACCTGATTAAATGATGCCGCCCGCTGCTGGGACATCAAGATATGCTGCTATGCCTTCCACAAGCACCATCGAGTTTCCACAAATATCCAAATTATTCTGCAATCGTTTCTGTTTCTTACCACCAACTGTAAATGTTTTTGCACTTTTGCATCCAATTAAAGAAGAGACAAAATGTTGGGTTCTTTGCGAAATTTACAAATTTGTGTTCTTTGCGAAATTTACAAATTTGTGTTGTTCAATGGTACAGGGAAAGTATGGACAGCGACACATTATAACGACGTCTGCTAGTTGATGTGCAGCAATGAGGTGGATCACGTTCTTATCCTTTCTTTCGTTCTTTTTTGTATAACCCGGAGGTCCGATCTATCAAAGCGTTCCTTTTCATACAAGCCCTACTGTCCGATCTGTTGCACCACCGCGGATGCTAAGGATGCACGCAACGCAAGAGATGCCGGGCCCACATTGCGATTAATGAGGGCTAGTGGGCCTGCGTTGGCGAAGCCCACGACGAGGACCCGTTCCCACCAATGGCGCCTCTGGGGTTCCCGCCTTGTCATGGATACGAGCCGCATCCGGCACATAGCAGTGCGGCGTGCGGCGACATGGCCGGCGTTTCGGTTAAACAGTTTGGAGCAAAACAGAGTACAAAACATACCGGGCTTGTCGTCGACATGGTTGGGATAGCGATCTGACACATTCGATGGTGGTCAGCTCCTTGGCCGCCGGCACCTTCTTGCCGTCGCGCTCCACATGGTCTACGAACAGTATCTTGGTGTCGTTCGAGCGCACCACAGCGTCCAGGGCGAGCTTGTCGGAGCAGCCCGGGTGGTCCGCCGGCCTCGCCGATGACCTGGAGCTCTGTCTGCTAGCGCGGGACTCCCACATCTTGCGCCACCGCTCGGCCTCGAGCTCGGTCTGCTTCCGCCTGGCCTTGCACATCTTGACCTCCCGCACCAGCATGTCGATCTTGGACTTGCGCAGCAGCTGAGATTTGTGACTTTTCAAGTACTTGACTTGGATTGATCTTCAAAGATTGATAGTGTGCCAAGTAGTTTTGCCCAATTTCGAGTACTTGACTTGGATTGATCTTCTCGCCTGCTCGAAGCCCCGCTTCGCCTCGGCGAGCTCCCGGTGCGACACCCTCGGGTGGTCCCGTTCCATCGGCTCGTCGGTGTCGATCAGCAGCATCGACCGGCGCGAGTCACGTCGCACCTCCGCACTCGACGTCGCCGCCGCCCGGCGCACGACGACGCCGATGATAGCCAGCGTGAACCCGACGACGGTGATCACCACGGGCAAGACCACGCGCCGGTCGTGAAGCACGCGATGGTGCTTCGCACCGCCGCACCGAGCCAGTCCAGCCACGGATCCGCGAAGGCCCGTGTCGCCGAGGAACGCGTCATCCGGGAAGCTCGCGCCACCCGGCACCTCGCCGGAGAAGCCGTTGTAGGAGAAGTTGACGTGTCACAGCGACGCCGATGCCTCCAAGGACCTGGCACTCCCGGCTCGTCGGTGTCGATCAGCAGCATCGACCGGCGCGAGTCACGTCGCACCTCCGCACTCGACTCGCCGCCGCCCGACGCACGACGACGCCGATGATAGCCAGCGTGAACCCGACGACGGTGATCACCACGGGCAAGATCACACGCCGGTCGTGAAGCACGCGATGGTGCTTCGCACCGCCGCACCGAGCCAGTCCAGCCACGGATCCGCGAAGGCCCGTGTCGCCGAGGAACGCGTCATCCGGGAAGCTCGCGAAGGCGCCGCCACCCGGCAGGCCGGCACCTCGCCGGAGAAGCCGTTGTAGGAGAAGTTGACGTGTCACAGCGACGCCGACGCCTCCAAGGACCTGGCACTCCCGCCTGAAGCTCCGGGACACCTCGCCGTCGCTCTTCGGGTCGAGGACCTTGACGGCTACGCGCGTGCCGATGAGGCTCGTCTGCTCTCAGAAACTTCACATAACTCACCCATGCTGTATGCAAGCCTCGTGCTGCGTTGAGTTTGCAAGCATCAGGGCTGATGGTGAGTTGTGGGACGGACAAAAACCAACACCAACTAAATATTAGAAAACCAACACCTAGGGACCATGAAAAGTTACATTTCGTGCCCCCTTGAAGAAAAGCCATTACTCAAGCACAACTTAATGATAACATAGTACTAGCCAGTTGCACAAGTTCGATAATAACATCTAGAGGAGCTTCATATACATGTCCACCTAAGAAAGCTTCCACTTGAGCATTCAGGTTCGAGAAGCTTACAACCAAAAGAACTAGAACCACATTCAGGTTCGAGAACTAGATAGACACTACTAGACCAGCACAAACACTACTAGACCAAGGATCGGTACGACTTGACACAGTTAAACTAGTCTATGAATGACACATGAGACACCCAAGTCCTGCTCCTCCTCGCCTTCCTTGAATTGGAAAGCACAGACATCTCTAATTTTCAGCCCTATATGGTTGATCGCAACTGCCCAGTCATCTTTTTGCCACTCCATCTCCATGGAAAAAGGTTTGTTTGGGAAAAAGCAGCGGCAGCGGCATACAACCCTTTTTGGACGTGCCCTTGTTTCTCGAGATAGTGAGGTGATGATCAGTTGATCTGCTACCTTGTGCTGTAGACGAATAGCAACCTCTATTGGAAAGATCTGCAGATTAAAGTGGTCATTACAACAAAGGTAACTGGTACTACCTCCGGTTTGTTTTGATGTCGTTCAGACACAAAAGTTAGTGCAAATTTGCACTAAACACCATGTCCTAACGACATCAAAACAAAAATGGAGGGAGTAATTAATAAACGTTACTTGGAAGTATGAAATGGAAAGATCTGCAGATTGAGTATTCATTACAACAAAGCTGGGGTAACAAAAAAATGTTACTTGGTAGTATGAAAAGGATTAACATTTATGAAATCGTACCATTTTTGGATCATTGAAAATGGATCTGGTCATCTTCGAGACAAACACAACAGCAGTTCCTTGCTGACCACAAAGGATGTTTAATTGCCGACGAGCTGCAATGCTCAATGCATAGATCGGTGGAGTGCAAACTAGTTTCCCTGTGAAGCATGTTAGTTTGAGTTAAATATTGGTTTGTTACAAAAACAGTTGCCCTGTGCCCCCTCCTCCTCTTCTGGCCCGCCGCCACCGCCGCCACCGCCGCGCAATGGCACCTAGGGTTTCCTAGGCCGCCCCCTTCCTCTTCGTGCTGCGGGAGCCAAGGCCGGCGCGGTGAAGAAGGCGACGTCAAGCACCGTCTCGTGGCGTCCTCCACATCGGCGACCTCCCTCTCCGTCGGGCTCCTCTGCTTCCCCTCGTCTTCGGTCGTCTCCACCAAGCCGGCGCACGCTCGATTTCTATCCACATCTGCTGCATTCGGCCTCTGCCTAGCTGTACCAAAGCTACCATCATCAAGGTAATCCTTCCCCAAGCTACTAGTATGTTAGGTGTTGTTTGTTGTTTGGTGACATGTTCTTTTCTTGTAATAATCATTGCTTAGACTATATCTGTACTGCTATCTAAGATTTGAAGTTGGTTCTTTGTGGTATGTTTGATTATTATTATCTGCTACCAAGACTTCAAGTGTGTTTTCTATTCTGTACCATATCTGAACTGCAGTGCGTGTGGAGAGAGAGAGGGATGCTTGATGTTGTATGTGTAGAGAGAGAGAGAGAGGCTACAGTGTGTGTAGAGAGAAGTCGAGAGAGAGGGGTGCTTGCTGCTGTGTGTGTGTAGAGAAAGAGAGAGAGGGGGTAGTTGATGCATTGTGTAGAGAGAGGCAGCCAGGAGAGAGAGCTATGCTAATATCACATTGTTGAATGCCTAAACACCCAAACAACATGCTGATTTCTCTGTACATCCAAACACAAAAATTGAAATGAGTTTGATTCTAGGTAATTCAGTTGTTATTAAATTGTAGCAAAATGCTGATTTCTTTGTTTGGTTTATTCAGCAATGTCAGCTTCGACAAAGGAAATGAATGGGTGGACTGGTTTGCCTCTGATCATTTGCCCCAGTTGCAAAAAGAACCGCGTTATAGAGCGGACCAGCAAGAAGGGAAAAACTGAAAATTTGGGGAAAGTATTCTACATGTGCCAGGTGAAAATTCCTAAGGAACACATCTGCTAGGGCCCACATGTCAGCACCCTAAACATTGATTATGTTTTTGCTATTCATGCTGCAGTCATGTAGATTTTTTGTGTGGAAAGATGGCTACAAAGCAGAGCTGGTTAAAGCTTGTCAAGAGCTGGAGACCCTACGAGTTGAGAATGCTGAACTGAAGAGAATTGTTGCCAATCAGCAAGCTCAGATACAGGAACTGGTTATGAACCTGGAAGGTGGCAGCCAAGAAGGTCAGTTTCATTAGATTCGTTTCCATTGGCTTGTTTTGCCTGCTGAAACACACATTTAGTCTCATACATTAAGGTCAAATTATATGTTCTTGATTTTTCCGCTCAAACACTGGTGGCATATTTTATTGACGCCTAGTGTTGCCTATGTGCTAAAACATTGAGTGTCTGCTTTATGAATTGCAATTTTTTATGTAGAGGACAGCGAAGTTGTGGCCGAGGCCTTCCAGAGAATTTGCAGGCGTAAGAATATCGTTCAGTGCACTTATGTTTGATATAGCTGACCTACATATGCAGCCTCATTTCTCATAGTGGTTTACTACATATGTTTCAGTGAAGATGTGGCTAATGGAAGGTCTGACCCATCTGAAGGGTTACCCTACGAGTACGAGTACGACTGCGACTGCGACTGCCCCTCAGACTGTGAGCCAGACTGTCAGTGCGTGTACTATCATGTAAGTGCATACGGTTGGCATACATTGCTTCGTATACTGAGGTGCAAACTCAGCTATTTCTGATGAACTTTTGTTTTTTGTCAGCCAAGGTCACCACGTTAGCAGCTGTGTCTTGCAACTGAGGCTGCCCCATGAAACTCGTGGATGGTTGTATATATTATGTCTTTACTCATGTAGTACTTTAAGTTAGCAGTTGTGCTTTGTTGCAATGGATGTCCAATGGTAGTAGCAATGGATGTACTTGTCTTGTTTTGGAGATGGAGATGAAGACTTGAATCTGTGATGTTGAAGGGCTGTTGGGACTGCCGGGTGTGCTCCGGTGCTACCTCCTGGAACTTTTTTTTTTATATCTTTTTAAAGACTTGAATTGAAGGGCTGCTGCCATGTTCTATTATGTGTGGTTGTTTGTTTTGTATTGTTTTATTATGAGCTGGTGCTGCAGTTTGAATCTGAACTTGTTGAATTCAAGTTATTTACGTAAAAAATGAGTTAAGTTCGTTGGCTCCGACCAGATGAACTTGTTGAATCCAAGTTATTTACGTAAAAAATGAGGGGTGGGGTAAGATCCCCTCCTTCTCTCAACGCCTTAACCAGTGTGTTAAGACATGATAAACTCAGAGCCCCGACCGGTTAAGGGCCTCCTTAAGCCAGACCAACTGAAACCGATGGTTGCTTAACCCAGATCCATTAACCCGGGTTAAGACATGCTAAACCCTAACCCTTAACCCTACACTTTACCCGTGGGTGAAGCATGTGACCCTTTCTTCTATCCACGCCTTAACGCTAGCCCTTAACCCATGGGTTAAGCCATAATTAACCGGTGGGGCAATGCGACTGTTGGTTAAGACATCCTTAACCGGTGGGTCAAAAACATCTTAACCCACGCCCCTGAACCCGTTCGGTAAGAGGGACTTAATACGGATGCTTTATGTCTGATAAACCCACACGTGATAAATATGGATGCTTTATTACCTGTAATAAAACATGCGTATCAATCGTACAGGAGATTTATCAGTAAAGACAAGTTGTATTACTCGTAATTCTCTATATCGATAGATACGCATGGTTTATTTATTTCTGATAAAGCGAACTTAAAACGAAAGGCCTGATTTATTACTAATAAATCGATATATACGCATGTTTTATTTCTGATAAGTCCAAACTTGAACAAAAATAGGTACATTTTATTGCTGGTAAATCTCACTAGTGATAAATGCGCATGTTTTATTTCTGATAAATCCACACGTGATTAGTAATGGCAAGTTGTATTACTGGTTATTCTCTATATCAATAGATACGCGTGGTTTATTTCTGATAAAGCGAACTTAAATTCAGACGTGATTACGAAAGGCCCGATTTATTACTAATAGTGCTCTATATCGATAGATACGCTTGTTTTATTTCTGATAAGTCCAAACTTGAACAAAAATAGGTACGTTTTATTACTGGTAAATCTCACTAGTGATAAATGCGTATGTTTTATTTCTGATAAATCCACACGTGATTAGTAATGGCAAGTTGTATTACTGGTAATTCTCTATATCGACAGATACGCATGGTTTATTTCTGATAAAGCGAACTTAGTGCTCTATAGGGATAAGTCCAAACTTGAACAACCTAGGTATGTATTACTGGTAAATCTCTTTAGTGATAACCGGGTGCTTTATTTTCGATAAATCCATACGTGTTTAGTAAAGATAAGTTGTATTACTGGTAATTCTCTATATCGATAGATACGCATGGTTTTTTTTCTGATAAAGCGAACTTAAATTCAGACGTGATTACGAAAGGCCTGATTTATTACTAATAAATCGATAGGTACGCATGTTTTATTTCTGATAGGTCCAAACTTGAACAACAATAGGTACGGTTTATTACTGGTAAATCTCACTAGTGATAAATGCGTATGTTTTATTTCTGATAAATAAGCACGTGATTAGTAAAGGCAAGTTGTATTACTGGTAATTCTCTATATCGATAGATACGCATGGTTTATTTCTGATAAAGCGAATTTAGTGCTCTATAGGGATAAGTCCAAACTTGAACAACCTAGGTATGTATTACTGGTAAATCTCTTTAGTGATAACCGGGTGCTTTATTTCCGATAAATCCATACGTGTTTAGTAAAGACAAGTTGTATTACTGGTAATTCTCTATATCGATAGATACGCATGGTTTATTTCTGATAAAGCGAACTTAAATTCAGACGTGATTACGAAAGGCCTGATTTATTACTAATAAATCGATAGGTACGCATGTTTTATTTCTGATAAGTCCAAACTTGACAACAATAGGTACGACCGGTAAATCTGACTAGTGATAAATGCGTATGTTTTATTTCTGATAAATCCACACGTGATTAGTAAAGGCAAGTTGTATTACTGGTAATTCTCTATATCGATAGATACGCATGGTTTTTTTTCTGATAAAGCGAACTTAAATTCAGACGTGATTACGAAAGGCGTGATTTATTACTAATAAATTGATAGGTACGCATGTTTATTTCTGATAAGTCCAAACTTGAACAACAATAGGTACGGTTTATTACTGGTAAATCTCACTAATGATAAATGCGTATGTTTTATTCGCAAGTTGTATTACTGGTAATTCTCTATATCGATAGATACGCATGGTTTATTTCTGATAAAGCGAACTTAGTGCTCTATAGGGATAAGTCCAAACTTGAACAACCTAGGTATGTATTACTGGTAAATCTCTTTAGTGATAACCGGGTGCTTTATTTCCGATAAATCCACACGTGTTTAGTCCAAACTTGAACAACAATAGGTACGGTTTATTACTGGTAAATCTCACTAATGATAAATGCGTATGTTTTATTCGCAAGTTGTATTACTGGTAATTCTCTATATCGATAGATACGCATGGTTTATTACTGATAAAGCGAACTTAGTGCTCTATAGGGACAAGTCCAAACTCGAACAACCTAGGTATGTATTACCGGTAAATCTCTTTAGTGATATACGCGGGTGCTTTATTTCTGATAAATCCATACGTGTTTAGTAAAGACAAGTTGTATTACTGGTAATTCTCTATAACGATAGATACGCATGGTTTATTCTCTATATCATTTCCCTTAAGTGTAGCATAACACCAAGATTCTAGCATTTATTCGAAACAGGGAGTCTATTTATTTATTAAGAAAGTTAGGAATACTTACCTGGGGTCCTCCCAATCTTGAGTCTTTGCAAGACTCGAGCTTGTATTGAACTCCTTCTTACCTGGGGGCCCTCCCCAAGCTTGAGTTTTTGTAAGACTTAAGCTTGATTCAGGCTCTTCCTCCTCCTTCTTGACCTGCAAAAAAAAGAGTGAGGATGATACAAGTGGCTAGCCCCTAATGAGCATCGCCGGGAATTCTATTATTTTTGTTGTTTTTAATTTTTCATATTTTATTTTGTTTTTATAGTTTATGAAAGGAAAAACAAGTGCTAGGCCTAGCTAGGATAACGATTGGGATGGCCTCCCCAATCGGAGGGCTCTCATTTTTACGTCTTTGAGCTAGACGTTCTCCATGTCTTCAACTTGTTTGGACCTCGCTCGCTGGAGAATCTGGCGAGGTAGAGGTTCCTTCTTTCTTCCGCCACACTTTGATTGTCTTCTTTGTGTTGGTGGCGGCGACCTTTTCTTCAATAGGCGCCTTTCTTGTGCTCTCATCGGTCGATACCGTAGCTGCCTTCTTCTTTCTTGAGCGCCTTGCTCTCCTCTTCTTAGGCGATTGTGACTCGCCTACTCCTTCTTGTGGTGGAGGAGCAAGAGGGGCTTGAGGTGTGTTAGGCGGCTGAGGCATTCTCCTTTGAGTCCTCCAATAATTAGCTGGCCTTCTTGCATTCTCTCTTGCCAGATAGTTTCTCATATATGCAATGAGCTTCTCTGGTTGTGGCATGGGTGGAGTAATCTCGATCTTCTCTACTTCCCTTGGGTCCTTTCCATATATGACCCTTACTTGCTTGCATTGCTCAACCTTAGGCTTGAAGCTGAACGTCTCTTCCCTGCCGTTGAAGTCCAAGTGGATCTCTCCTGCCCCCACGTCGATGTTGGCATTGATGGTGCTCAAGAATGGCCTCCCGAGGATGAGAGGAGTCTTGACATCCACTTCCATGTCAAGTACAACGAAATCGACGGGGACGAAGAAATTTCTGATCTGCACGGGAACTTCTTCGACAATCCCCAAGGGCAGGCGTAGTGACCCGTCTGCAAGCTGGAGCTTCATAGTCGTTGGGGACAACGGGTGGTTTAACCCATCGTACATCGCCTTCGGCATGATGCTCACACTTGCTCCTAAGTCACATAGTGCCCGAGCGAAGCACCTGTCGTTGACCAAACACGGAATGGTTGGCCATCCGGGATCTTTTCTGACCACATCCTTGGGGAGTGCAGCATCCAAGTCGCTCTCTTCACACCTGATGGTTATTGCATTCACACTCTCCTTGGGATTAACTTCTGGTTGCCCAGGAAGTTTACCCGCACGAGGAGACTGCACAGCTGAAGCTATTTGCGCGATTTGCGTTTCTAGCATCTTGTTATGGCTTAGCTGATTTTGCAGAGCAGTGCTGAACGACTCTAGCTTGGCATCTATGCTCTCTAAAGCCTTGTCGGTAGTAAGAAACTTCTTACTAATGCTATCATTAATCTTGACCTGGCCGAGAACTAGATCCTTGATAGAGGGCTCAAATCGGGAAAGATTACCATTGTTACCTCCCTGATTCTTGTTGAAGGAGAGGTCGGGCCTGGAATTCCAGCCGTAGTTGTTCTGGGAGCGGTACCCATTGCCATTGTTGAGGAAATTGCATTCCTCTCTCGCGTTTGGGCAATTGATGCCCATATGCCCAACGTTGCCGCACTCCTCACATGTCATGCGGGAATCCGCAATTTGCAGGTCCTGTGGAGACTCCACCTTGCGGAGCAGCTGATCGAGCTTGATGGCGAGCATGTCCATCGTCTCCACTTGGTGCACTCCACGGGTCTTAGTGCTCGCCGCTTGGCGTTCACCATGAGTTTGGTTGGCCGCCACCTTCTCAATCAACTTCTTAGCGTTCTTCACGCTAAGGGAGAAGAAGGAGCCGCCTGCTGCGGCGTCGAGGTGCTCTCGAGCGGACGGCCTCAAACCGTGGTAGAAACTCTGTATAAGGAGCCATTCTTCCATGCCATGGTGTGGGCACGAGAGAACGTACTCCTGCATCCTGTCCCAGGCTTCCGCGGTCGACTCATCTGCGAGCTGTTGGAACCCCGATATCTTGTTCCGCAGGGCAGTCGTCTTGCCCGGCGGGAAGAACTTGGCGAGGAAGGCATTAGAGCATGCTGTCCACGTGTCAAGGGACTCTTGGTTCGCATAGAACCACTGGAGAGCCTTCCCCAACAGAGAGAATGGGAAAAGCTGCAGTCGGATGGCGTCCTGAGGTGCATCCTTCATGGCGAAAGTGTTGCACGTCATCAAGAATCTTTGGAGGTGAGCGTTCGCATCCTCCGACGGCTTCCCACAGAAAGGACTAGCCAAGATCATGTTGATCAAGGCTGGCTTGAGCTCGTAGTCCTTGTTGGTGATGCGCGGGTTGGGACCCACGCGGATGTTCTCCGTAGTCGGTGCGGAGAAATCGTTGATCGTCTTCTCGATCGGATCACCCATGTTGCTGTTCGTTGATGAAGATGGAGGGTGATCGACAATCGTCGGAAGGGATCCTTCAAGAGCCAGAACTTTTGATCGAGCGTGGGTGGGAGGAGGGGTAAGCCTGGCCCTCACCCTTCTCAAGAACTGTTCGGGATCTGGGTGGAAGTTTTCTGGTAGGTCGAAACCAGTCATGCACAGTCCTGTTTCAGATTTCCACAACAAAGAAGGACAGGACAAGGGTAAGCCCGCAAAAGTAAGTGATAATTACTCTTCTCACAAACTTCAATGCATTTATTCAGTTCCTAGCTGCTACTTCCCCGGCAACGGCGCCAGAAATGCTTGTTGGCGGTTCTTATGCGATAAAATTAAATTCATTAATTCCGCAAGCGCACGGATCACCATTGTAGCATTTCACCTTGGAGTATTCCAGGGTTATTGTATTTATATTTCCGCAGGGAAGTAGAGCAAAAGGGAGCTGAATAATAGCAATGCATTGGATAATTTGGAGAAAGAAATAATGTATCAACTATACTTGAGACGGGGGTAAGATAGGCATGATATATATGGGTGGCACACACATCCTCAAATCCAAGGTAAATAAAGAAATAAAACGTAGTATACATTTGGGAGAGCAACGAGATAGAGTTAAGGCTACCTATATGTTTATCTATTATTTACTCTTTCTAACAATCTAGTCTACAAAGGTTATCTACTCTAGTTAAGCTCATACACATACAAGTCATGTCGTTTCGGGGCACACACGTGCTAGGTTAACCGATGATGCTAGTTCAAACCTAGGGAACCGTATGCTATAATTAAGACCCTGCCGAGTCCAACCCGGACGTGGTGGATTACAGAGACCGGTGCAGCTGTCACATACACTCGCGGCTACCATCCTCCGTGGGGTTGGGTGCCAAACGTGCATAGGCCAAGCTCTAAGCGCCATGCTTACAACCCGCCTAGAGGAACTACTCTTGATCAACGGAGCAGTCCTATCTAAGAATGAACAAGCACAGATTTCACACGACGTCATCTCCGACGAAGGCACTCTCTCGTACTCGCTATTCCAACAATCACGAATCCCACAACAAGACTTCTACGAGCACTTACTTAACAGAATAAATAACTAAATAGAAAAGAATTACTAAAAGAAATAAATAAAGATAAAACTAATTATATATTAATAAAATAATATCTCAAAAGAGTAAGGATACAAAGAACTATACCGAACTCCGAGAAGACTCCGGAAGCCCGAGAGAGCTCTCACTCTACTCTACTCTACTCTAACTCCCAAGCTACTACTAAACTAAACTAATAAACACTTGGATGAAGTGTGATGGTGCGAGTTGCTTCTGAGGCCGGAGGGTCCATTTTATAGGTCTCCAAGGCGGTGGAAGCACTGCTGCCGACTTGGAGAGGCGGCGCCGCCAAAGCCGGCCGGCTGGCCTAGGGGGTGGCCGGCCGGCCGTCCCTTCTGTCGGTTGGCCACTGTCTTCTGCCTCGACGCTCCAGATCATCTCCTGATGGCGGTCCGAAGGTCGGCTCCTTGCTGGGGTCGGCAGAATTGAAGTGAGGGCCAAGTAAAGGCCCAAAAAGCCCACCTTCTAGAATGGCGGTGGAATTCTGCTGGGCTGGCCTTGAATTATATGTTATGGATTATTTTCCAGCCCACTGGAGGAAGTCTGGGGCCTGCGGCCACCAGGTGGGGCCGGCCGGCCTAGGGTTGGGCCGGCCGGCCAGGGAAGTTCCCTGGCTGGGCCCACTTTTCTCCATTATTCACTCCTGCATCCAAATATTCACCAAAACCTGTGGAGTAACATTATTCCTAACTACTATGCACAAAATCTTGGTGTTATGTATTTATTTACCAGTAGGGTGGCGGTCAAATCATGGTTTATCGACCGCCAACACCGCCTGCGTGCCGCCGCCTGCGCTCTGCTTCTCTCCTCTCCTCTCCTCTGCTATCGCGGCGCCCGAGGCTTGCCTCTCCTCTGCTATCGCGGCGCCCGAGGCTGTCAAATCGCCGCTGCCTCTCTTCTCGTCGCACGAAGCCCTCTCTTCTCCCCCTTTATCTACTCGCAGATGAAGACTCGGCATAGTCTTCATCCAGAGCGGCAGGCCCGCCGAGCGAATCAGATCGGCGTCCGGAACGGCAACCCAAGGTTTGTTCCTCAATCTTTCCGAGTCTGCATGTTGTTTGTTTCTCAATCTTTCCGAGTCTGCGTGTTTGCCATCCAGATTTGTTTCCTGCATCCTCCCATGTTTGCCATCCAGAATAAGTATTTGCTTAGTTCTCAGTGTTTGTTCCCTATTGGCCACTTAGATCCCGGTGTTAGAGGTGGCTTTATTGGTGTATGGACACTAAATAAGTGTCCCGGTGTTAGTCGAGTTATTAGTGCCCGGTTACAGTTCGGTACTTAGTCGAAAAAAGTGTTTGCCCTGTTCAAAGTGTTCTATGAACTGAGTTGTACAAACTATGTGTTTGTTTAGATCCCGGCGTTAGTCCAGTTATTAGTGTCCCGCCACAGTTCGGTGCTTCATAATTTATTGGTGAATGCATGCACTAGTGTTTGAAAATCCAAGAGAGAACACATGTACACCAGTTCAGTCATGACAACATATATGGTTTGAAAATCCCACATGAATTTGTTGTTTACAATCATAATTGTAGCACATCGAATGCACAAAAATGGGATCCTTTTGCTTCCCTCACACAGAAATCATTAACATCGACCTTATGCTTGTGCCAACCCTTTACTCAGCATTTTTACTCTCGTACTAGCTAGTTTTAATAAACCATGCATTTAAGCCCCTTTCTTCATGGCTGCAGCTGAAGCAACAGGTTCAGCCAAGAAGTGTGAGCTCATCCTGTTCTTCCATTCGCCCCGTTCAGCCGAGGAAGAAGGTGTGTTCTACATTGCCTCTAATAATAGCCAGAACATTACACTTCTCGACACTTAGCTATGTTTCATCTTCCAACTCCGGTATAGAACTTCTTTGCTGTTTTTTCTGCTAAAAGAAAACAAACTGTTGCATTGCCTCTAATATTCACTCTGGTTTAGTGTTGTCTAGGGAAAAATGTCTAAACATAAATGGACGAAAAGTGAAGAAGAATTCACGTTGGATGCTCTTAAGAATCCTGCTTTGATGCAAGAGTATGAGGACAACAGACCATTTTTTCTTGCTCGTGTTGCAAAAGACCTGAATGCACGCCCGAATTGGCCTCGCAATTTTGTTCCTGTGGATACTGAAAGAGTAAGGTCAAAAATCAGAGGTATTTTGGATGCATGGAAATCGAAGGGCTCTTCAGCGGTATTTTCCCCACCCCTGCTCCTTCATATTGTATCCCAGAGTACAGCTTCATTTTGTTTCTTGACTTGAACTTAAACTTTGCATCCCAGAGAACAGCGTCGGGCTGCAAGCTCAATAATTATCAGCCGCAACTCAGTGCATTGGTCGGTGATAGTGCCACAAGTTCAGGCTCAGGTTCAGTGAAGCCAAGGATAAGAAACCGATAATGCCCCACGACATACCATCTGCAGTGGCGTATTTGGTTCAAAATGGTGCCGGTAGCATTGATAACGTTAAACTTACTGAGTATACAACTGCATTGCATGACCGATCTGTTCTGTTGGTGTTTCAATGTAAGCCGAACTTTAAAGAGAGGATAGAGTACCTCGACGACTTGATTGTAAGCAGTATTTATCGAAATACAGTATTTATGGAGCCTTATTTTCCCTTGATATGAACATTGTGTTTCTCATTTTTGTAGCGTCATAAGAAAGCCAATACCTCCAAGACCAAGAGAGCAGAATGTCTTCAGACGAGTTGGCGAAGAAACCTCCAGAGGAGCAGTAATGTCTTCCTGCCCTTCCTGCTGATGTATCAAGGGAGCTTGTGAACTTAGCTTGTGTTGTGAGCTTAGTTGTACTTGCTATTGTGCTTAGCTTGTGTTGTGAGCTCAGTTGAACTTAATATGTTATGCTTAACTTGTGTCATGGATCTGTTCTGAATTTGAACATTTTCTGTTGTTCGTAGCTGTTCTAGTCATGCCAGTTGTCTCAGGAATGCTGGGGCCATTTGCTTTGATATCTTCCTGCTGGTGCAACTAAAGGTATGTCAAGTATGAATGGAGTTTTCATTCAAATATGCTGCTGTGCCCAGATTTTAACCATCAATTCTTATTGCAGAGCATGCAGCAGCAGCAGTCTTGCCACCTTGAAGGCTTGAAGTCCTGGTGTGCAGTGTGCACCTGCATGTGAATGTTGCATTGCATTTGCGCAAGACTAAGTAGTATCAGTTATCAATGTGTCATTTGTGAACTGAACTGAATTGATGTTTGTAATGTTTATCCTTGCCAGCAGTTATCCTTCCATTATAATTCGAGTATGTTTGGTGTATGAACTGAACTGAATCAATTCGTCTCAATTTATAGTGTCCATGATTAGGTGCTCCATGTTTTCATCGTCGTCTGTGCCATGTCATCTGGCAGAACAAGTCTATGCCCTGTCATCTCGCAGACAAGTCTCTGCCAAGTAAGGATGGTAAGAACAAACACAACCAACCACCTCAGTTCATTCACAAAACTCAACCCCAGATCATGATCATTTCACTAAATTCCCAATCACTTCAGGCAGCACTACCTTGTTTTGACAGTGGGAAAGAAGGTACAGCACTATCGCCATCTTGTAATCATCCAGCCATCCCTGCAAATTGAAAAGATAATGCAGGTTATGCACAGAATTTTTGTACTTCACATCAAAGTAAAGAGGGGAATACACTAACCAGCGTAGCCCTTTTCAGTGTCTCGCAAGTTTTGTCACTCGCTGTACCAATATAGTTCTCAATATAATACAGGAGCACTATTTGAGAGAGGAGGGACGGATAAGTGCGAGGAATCGACGGTGGCCTCCGAGGTGCCCAACCATGGCGGAGGGACGGAGGGCGAGAAGAGACGAAGGGTAGTCCTGGGACTCGGGCCGTGACCATGGCGGAGGGACGGAAGGTGAGAAGAGACGAAAGGTAGTCCTGGGACTCAGGCCGTGACCATGGCGGAGGGACGGAGGGCGAGAAGAGGAGGACGAAGTAGTCCTGGGACTCGGGCCGTGCCGGGCCGTGACGGCCCGTCGGGCCGCGTCGTGCCGATCGTTCAACAGATCGGACAGTAGGGCTTGTATGAAAAGGAACGCTTTGATAGATCGGACCTCCGGCTTATACAAAAAGAACGAAAGAAAGGATAAGCAGTGAAAGGATAAGTGCGGCCCGTTTCACACGATAGTTGCAAAACACATAAGCACAAAGTTAGACATCAAATGACACAAATTTATTAATCTAAAAAATGTAGTCCACAATGCAGCCGAAATTTCAAACTATCTCACAGATCCTCAGCTCGCTCTATTTCTCAAATAAATTCATGAATCTTGAGTGCATAAAACCATCGGCGCACTACTTGAGAGAGGAAACACCTCATTGCCTATTTTAGTTGTGAAGGGAAGATCACAGAACTGGATGTAGGTAACAGAACTGGATGTAGGTACAGAACTGGATGTAGGTAACAGAACTGAACGTGATCCACCTCATTGCTGCACATCAGTAACGCGACGGCGGTGCAAACACTGCCGATCATGTCACTTAAGATCATATTCATACTTATCTGAATAGCTATATTTGACACTAACGTTCATAGAATAAAGCTACTAACAGTCAGGATGGTAAGAACAAACACAACCAACCACCTCAGTTCATTCACAAAACTCAACCAACCAACCACCTCAGTTCATTCACAAAACTCAACCCCAGATCATGATCATTTTACTAAATTCCCAATCACTTCAGGCAGCACTACCTTGTTTTGACAGTGGGAAAGAAGGTACAGCACCATCGCCATCTTGTAAACATCCAGCCATCCCTGCAAATTGAAAAGATAATGCAGGTTATGCACAGAATTTTTGTACTTCACATCAAGGTAAAGAGGGGAATACACTAACCGGCATAGCCCTTTTCAGTGTCTCGCAAGTTTTGCCGCTCGCTGTACCAATATAGTTCTCCATATAATACAGGAGCACCGCGGAACTGTATTTCAGTCCGACACGAGCAGTATTAACTGACACATTAAGCTTACAGTCGAGACCTTCCACTTGGAAGTCGCATTGCTTTACGGCTTTTACTAGTTGTTCCTAGGTAGAGCTGCCTAGTTCTATAGCATGCTTAAGTAATGCCGACTCCTTGCAACACAGACCACTTATCTGGTTGATCACTTTCGTATCAGCATAAAAGACACACCAGTCTTCATCTTTGTGTAAAGGAAAAAATATCTGCAAAAACACATATATCAGAGTATCAGAATGTGTAGTGCATTATCATTGTTTCAGGAGAAAAAAAACTGTGTATTAGAATACTGCACTACTTACGAATTTCCTATTCAGTTTGCGGCCTCCTTCGCGAAGTACAGCTAAGATAAGATCTACAAGTTGAGTAGCATTTTTGTCCTTGAAACTAAAATCTTCGGGTACAGCAACTGGCGGGATGATGAATGTGCGGTCATTGTTCGCCGGTTGATCGACATTGAAGCATTGAATGAATGCTTTGACAAAGCTCTCAGCATTGCCACCTTCAACTATGTAATTTTCCAGCTGACCCCCCGTCATCATAATCGGTCCCACACTAAACAGCTCCTGTCCATTGCTTTGCCAATTTAAAACATGATATCAGTTAGTTTGCCAGTTTAAAACATGATAACATACTACGAGATATGTCAGTTACTTAGATCAACTTAGCTACCTACCTATCTGATAACATGAAACATCAACAGCACACCAACCGGATAAAAACTCCACACTAACACGAACAATCAACACCACGGAAAACTCATCACGCACAAAAGTCAACACTCACGCGAAAACCAACACTCACACGCGAAAATCAAGACTCACAGGAAGAATCAACACCACGGCAAAATCAACATGCACGAAAAAATGAACACTCACAAGAAAAATCCACAATCATTGGTCTCCAGAAACTTACTATGACGAGGGATGTTGCATGATCTGATCATTGTAATATGGAGGCGTCATATTGTGTTGTTTCGACTTCCTGGAAGAGAAAAAAATTGAATTTAACTGCCGATTCCTCCCGCCAATAAGTGGTGAAACTACCTGTGGAACATTCCTTTTCTAGTTTTGGACTTCTTGTTTTTAGTTTGGGGGACTTCATTAGCAGTTGAATTCCCAGCTGAATCAATCGCAGCTGAAGCCTCCTTATCTGCCCCTCCATCCTCAATCCCAGCTGAATTACCCTTCGCAAACTCCTCTTCTTCATTCGCAGATTTGACTGGCACTTCAGAGATGACAGCATTACCAGCAGATTTGACAGGCACTTCAGAGATGACTTCATTAGCAGCTGAATTCCCAGCTGAATCAATCGTCGCAGCTAAGGAGGTTTCTGGCTGTCCATCCTCTATGACTGGCACTTCAGAGATGGCATCATTGCCAGAAGAGATGATTTCAATAGCAGCTGAATTCCCAGCTGCTGAATTACCCTTCACAAACTCCTCTTCTTCATCCGCAGATTTGACTGGCACTTCAGAGATGACAGCATTACCAGCAGATTTGTTTGGCACTTCAGGGGTGCCATCATTCCCAACAAACTCCTCTTCAGATTTCTCTTTGAGTGGCACTTCAGATATCCCTTCCTCTGCTTCAGGGGTGCCAGGCACTTGGGTGCCAGGCACTTCAGGTATGATGTTTTCAACAGACTTCCCTTCCTCTGCTTCAGGGGTGCCAGGCACTTGGGTGCCAGGTACTTCAGGTATGATGTTTTCAACAGACTTCCCTTTCTCTGCTTCAGGGGTGCCATCATTTGCAGACTTATCTCTGAGTGGCACTTCAGATGTCACGGTTTCATCCTTTTCTTCAGATTGGGGTGAGATGCCATTATCCGGGATGTCTGAATCACACTGCCTGCTGTGGCTTTGGTTGCTGAGTGCTCCTTTGGAATCATCAGTCTTTCGCTCTTGTGAATTTGGGTTGATTCCATGCTGGTCACCGACTGAATCTTCCCCCATAACGTGCGAATCACCCATCTTTTCTTCCTTCGTGTGCACTTCGGCCAATGAGTTTGTGTTGATTTCACTCTGGTCACTAACTGAATCTTCCTCCATCCTGCCAGGCACTTCAGGTATGATGTTTTCAACAGACTTCCCTTCCTCTGCTTCAGGGGTGCCATCATTTGCAGACTTCTCTCTGAGTGGCACTTCAGATGTCATGGTTTCACCCTTTTCTTCAGATTGGGATGAGATGCCATCATCTAGGATGCCTGAATCTTCCTTGTTGCCTTCCACTGAATCTTCCTCCATCCTTCCACTCTGGTCACTAACTAAATCTTCCTCCATCCTATCAAGCATCGGGGAACCGTCCAAATCGATCAACCCATCCATCCCAACATCAATGATCTGCAAATCGTCTGAATCGATCCTATCATTCGTCCCAACATCAATCATCGGGCAATCATCATCCGAAAACTCATCTTGAGTAGGATTGTTCAAAGGATGGTGCAGCAGATACATACAAAGAGTCTTTCGGAATGCCGACACCTTACGCTGCATTTTAGAGGCACAAAAAATTAGTTCTGGTATTTGAATAGAACAAAAGGCTCAAAGCCTTTTCCTGCACTTTTGGGGCACAAATTTGAGGAACAAAAGGCTCAATGCTTACGCGGTCAATTTTAAACATCTCCTCCTCCATGAATTTTTGGATATACAACACAACATGAAAACCACAATCGTAACTGAAATAATTGCAGTAATCATTCAGCAATAAACACAAAATTCGAGGTATAAAGAGCTTATAAGATAATATTAGTAGAGCTGAACACTTACTTGTTTGTTTGAGGCAAAACAGCAAGCACTTTTGGTTTGTACCTAGAGATGTCAAAGCTGTGCTTACTCTGCAAATACTTCTCCATAGCAGCAAAAACACCCATCGCCACTTTTTTATGTCGCTTTCAACCTCCGGCGCGACAGGCGGCTGTTCGGCACGAGGTTCAGACTGCGTATTGACCGGCATTTCCACCATGGTGAAATTTGTTTGAAGTGGCTATTCCAAAGCCTTTGTTACCTGAAATTTGATTTGAAAAAAATCATGGTATAAGCATATGTTAAACTGCTCGATTTGAAAAAAAACATATGTTAAACTGCTCCTAACAGTTTAGTGTGCTAGTGCCTACCCGACACAAAATCAGTTTAGTGTACTAGTGCCTCAGGTTAGTGTACTAGTGCATTATGCCTCAGGTTAGAGGCATAATGCATACAGGGGCGAAGCTACATTGTAGCTTTTGGGTGGAGATGCGCCCACAAAAATCAATACAGAATTACAGACGGAAACATCAACACGGAACAATCAACACTTACACGAAAAATCAACAGACCGAGGCTAGTTCACCATATATAGCAACACCCATAAGAACTGGATGTACCTAATATGTAAAATCAATGGATTTGAGAGAGGAAACACCTCATTGCCTATTTTAGTTGTGAAGGGAAGATAACAGAACTGGATGTAGGTAACAGAACTGAACGTGATCCACCTCATTGCTGCACATCAAGTAAGCGACGGCGGTGCAAACACTGCCGATCATGTCACTTAAGATCATATTCATACATAAGATCATATTCAGATTAAAACAACTCACATTACAAAAAATTGACATATATACTTATTTGAATAGCTATATTTGACACTAATGTTCAGCTCATTCACAAAACTGGATACATTAACTGGATACATTAACTAAACTCAACCAACCACCTCAGTTCATTCACAAAACTCAACCAACCAACCACCTCAGTTCATTCACCGCCGTCGCGACGATTGATTCTTGTTTTTGGTGTTCTAATCGTGTGTTGCTCTGAACTAGCCTCGGTCTAGTGCCGTCGCCCTCTTTTTTTTTTTTGCCGAAATTTACAGCAGTATAACTAAAAAAAGCTGCAATTGAGGATTGAGGATGATCTGAGAGAGAAACAGAGGGCGATTCAACTAAGCCAATTAATTTTGCCACTCAACCCTAACAGCCAGCATTGCTTGTCGTACCTGAGCATTGGAGAGTCCTGACGGGGCGGACGTGCAGCGGCGGCCGCCAACGAGAGGAAGGAGCCAACCGACGAGAGCGGGCCGAACCAACCGACGAGAGCGGGCCGAAGCGTGGAGAGTCCTGGAGACCGCTCGGAGGTCGGAGCAACCAACCGCCGACGCTGAGACGCCGAGTTGGGACGAAGTTAAGTAGCCGCCCAATTATACGAAAGGAAACAGTGAACCGAGGCGATGACGTTATGAAACGTTATGGAGATGGAGGCCAAATTTCAAAATTCAAAACAACACTTGCAGGCTGACTATCAGTCGGATCCAGTCCCTTGCATCCTGAGATGGGGCAGCACACACGCAATCTAGTTCGAGCATTTTTGAACAAAAAGGCTATTGCTGGTCACAAGCCGTGCCATGCTTATTTCAATAAAAAGGCTGTTATTACTCGGAAGGCTACAAACTCGACTAATGAAGATGACAATGACTCGGATGGGCGAGACCTACAAAGAAAATCAACACTCCCACGAAAAAATCAACGCTCACACAGCACACCAACCGGATAGAAAATCAACACCCACACTGCAAACTCAACATTTAGACGAAATCTCAACAGATGGAGGATAGTTCGGTTGGACCCAAAAACAACATCTAGTTGCACCACAGCACCAACTGGATAATCATGGTGAGGCGACGAGCGCCCGCCCCCACACCCCCCCCCCCCCCCCCCCAAACACGTTTTCATATTTCAAAATAACCACGAACGGAACAACAACACTCACACAGAACATCAACACGCACACTGAAACATCAACACACACACACAAAAATCAACACTCGCATGGCACACCAACCGGATAATAAAATCAACACCCACAGTGAAAAATCAACATTTAGACAAAACAACAGATGGATGCTAGTTCGTGCAACTAGTCTCCCGGCACAATTGGACCCAAAAGCAACATCTAGTTGCACCACAGCACACCAACTGGGAGGCTAGTTCGTGCAACTAGCCTCCCGATACAAAGGCAAGTCACACACCATTCTCTTCTGGCCTACCGGAACACGTTGTTGTCTCTCGATTGCAAGGCAAAGTTTGTGATTTATCTTCTTTGTCGATAGATACGCATGGTTTATTTCTGATAAAGCGAACTTATTTCTGAAGAAGTAAGTTTTATCACTGGTAAATCTCAGAGTGATAAATACGGATGCTTTATGTCTGATAAACCCACACGTGATAAATACGGATGCTTTATTACCTGTAATAAAACATGCGTATCAATCCTTTGGAATCATCAGTCTTTTGGTCCTGTGAATTTGGGTTGATTCCATGCTGGTCACCGACTGAATCTTCCCCCATAACGTGTGAATCACCCATCTTTTCTTCCTTCGTGTGCACTTCGGCCAATGAGTTTGTGTTGATTTCACTCTGGTCACTAACTGAATCTTCCTCCATCCTGCCAGGCACTTCAGGTATGATGTTTTCAACAGACTTCCCTTCCTCTGCTTCAGGGGTGCCATCATTTGCAGACTTCTCTCTGAGTGGCACTTCAGATGTCATGGTTTCACCCTTTTCTTCAGATTGGGGTGAGATGCCATCCAGGATGTCTGAATCTTCCTTGTTGCCTTCCACTGAATCTTCCTCCATCCTTCCACTCTGCTCACTAACTGAATCTTCCTCCATCCTATCAAGCATCGGGGAACCGTCCAAATCGATCAACCCATCCATCCCAACATCAATGATCTGCAAATCGTCCGAATCGATCCTATCATTCGTCCCAACATCAATCATCGGGCAATCATCATCCGAAAACTCATCTTGAGTAGGATTGTTCAAAGGATGGTGCAGCAGATACATACAAAGAGTCTTTCGGAATGCCGACACCTTACGCTGCATTTTAGAGGCACAAAAAATTAGTTCTGGTATTTGAATAGAACTTAAGGCTCAAAGCCTTTTCCTGCACTTTTGGGGCACAAATTTGAGGAACAAAAGGCTCAATGCTTACGCGGTCAATTTTAAACATCTCCTCCTCCATGAATTTTTGGATATACAACACAACATGAAAACCACAATCGTAACTGAAATAATTGCAGTAATCATTCAGCAATAAACACAAAATTCGAGGTATAAAGAGCTTATAAGATAATATTAGTAGAGCTGAACACTTACTTGTTTGTTTGAGGCAAAACAGCAAGCACTTTTGGTTTGTACCTAGAGATGTCAAAGCTGTGCTTACTCTGCAAATACTTCTGCAGAGCAGCAAAAACACCCATCGCCACTTTTTTATGTCGCTTTGGACATGAGTCAAGGATATATTTCTTTTCATCAGTAATGGAAAGGACAGCTAGGGACCAGTGACCGGAATGAATGATAGGAATAAATATCTGGGGAAAAAAAAAACTCTACTATCAATCTATGGACCCACTGACATGAAAATACAAATATGTAAGACCCACTGACATGAAAATACAAATATGTAATATAAAACAAAGCACAAACCAGCTTCACATCCTTCATAGCCACATCGAGCTCCTCGTCCAGCACATTAGTTCCATTGTCTTGATTCATCAGTTGGTTCTGGATAATAAAAATGGCAGCGATCATTAATAAATAATAACAACATAAGAAAATATCTGAGCCAAGTTCTTGGATACACTTACAGTAGCTTTCTGGCCAAGAATGATTTTATCCTTCCAATCTTTTGACCACACGTCGCACAGTAAATATAGTATTGATGTGTGCATATGTCCTCGAGGTTGCAAACAATCTACAAAAGTAGATTCATATATACGGTGGCCCAAGATGTCCACCACTATGCTGTCTCGGGTTCTATTCAAGACATGTGTCCGGTACACACTCTCTGGATCATCAGAACCCTGTTGACGCGGGGCGTCATCAGAAACATGTGTCCGGTACACACTCTCTGGATCATCAGAACCCTGTTGACGCGGGGCTTCATCAGAACCATGTTGACTTACATCAACCTGGTATAGTGCACCATAGCATGTATCCTCCCAGTTCTTAAACTGAAAATGGCATAAATAAAAATAAAGTGAACTTGGGTACCCAACAAATCAACATGTCCCAAACAAACAAACATGATTCAACACTTGATGAACAATAAAAGAAGGTGCTTACATCGAGAGTATCGAGAACCTTCATAATCTTAGTAGTGCTCTTAGCAGTCCTCTTTGAAACCTTCATAAAATATGAAGTGGCATGAACAAAATACGAAGTGCCTTTCAACAGAATGATAGCAGATACCGTACTTACCTTATTCTGACCACGCTTCCTTTTAAGGCTATTTTTCTTCTTGGGTTCCATTATCAAGCACGCAATTTCATCAACAGTATACAAGTTGATTCTAGGGGTGATCGAAGCATCCAAAGTGTTTTCCGCGAGGTTGTCCAAGAAAACAACCTGGAGTTATACACACATGGTTACAACAGAATGATAGCCAATTTCCAACCCAAATGTGAAAAGTTATGACCATTTGAATTACTTACCATGAACACAAGTACACACCCTCTTAAAAAATTTGGGTTTGTTTCAAACTCAAGAACACTGGTCTTCAAGTTATCAAAAATCAGTTGTGACCAGTTAATGGTTTTCAGTTTCTCTAGATCATACATTGCTACAACTGTAGATGCGGACAGATAAAAGCCGGTCTCAGGAATCAGCAATCTATCCAGCACCACCGCAAAGAAAATTTTGACGAGCAGGTCAATGTCAAGCTTCGGATCAGCTCCGTCATTGTCTTCATTTTTTTATAGCAAGAGCATTGACAATGTCATCGTCTTGGAGGTTTTTGAACACCAATTCGATGTTTGCAGGACTCAATATTAGCCTCTTATCTTTAGCCTTCTCCTTTCCCGTCTTTGTAACCGTCTTCTCTCCACCAAGGTTGTCCTCTCCATCAACACTCATACCACCACCTTCCTCACCTTCTCCACCAAGGTTGTCCTGTTCACCACCTTCCTCACCTTCCTCTTCCTCATCCACACCTTCCTCTTCCTCATCCTCACCTTCCTCATCCCCACCTTCCTCGCCTCCCGCATCCCCACCTTCCTCATCCTCACCTTCCTCATCTTCCTCATCTTCCTTGCCTTTCTCAGCATCCTTACCTTCCTTGCCTTTCTCAGCATCCTTACCTTCCTTGCCTTTCTCAGCATCCTTACCTTGCTTCTTCTCACCTTTCTTCACTTTAAATTTATCGCGTGCAACACGCATAACTCTGCAGAACGAATTGAATGTTTCAAAAGCAACTGGCTCTGACGGCAGCTGCTTAGCTGTACCACGGGGCAACTCAATACAATGTTGGACTATATCTGGTGTTATCCATATTGACACACCATCTCTGATGCATATCTCAATTCGATCTAGATTTTCATGAATTTTTGCTTTCCTTAGCAGAAACTTGGGGAACTCTCTATTTCTAATCTGATCTAACTTCAGCTCGAGCAATTTCCCGAAACCAAGTTCTATGATCTTATCTTTGGCAGCAGGTGGAAGGAGTCCAATAAGCCTAGTCACTGTACCAGGTTCACACCGCATCTCAACCGTAGATTTATTCTTTGGCATTTTGGCACCAGGTTCAGATTTATTCTTTGGCTTTTTGGCAACAGGTTTTTTCTTCGGCTTTTTGGCAACAGGTTTTTTCTTCGGCTTTTTGGAACCAGGTTCAACCTCCGGCGCGACAGGCGGCTGTTCGGCACGAGGTTCAGACTGCGTATTGATCGGCATTTCCACCATGGTGAAATTTGTTTGAAGTGGCTATTCCAAAGCCTTTGTTACCTGAAATTTGATTTGAAAAAAAATCATGGTATAAGCATATGTTAAACTGCTCGATTTGAAAAAAAACATATGTTAAACTGCTCCTAACAGTTTAGTGTGCTAGTGCCTACCCGACACAAAATCAGGTTAGTGTACTAGTGCCTCAGGTTAGTGTACTAGTGCATTATGCCTCAGGTTAGCGGCATAATGCATACAGGGGCGAAGCTACATTGTAGCTTTTGGGTGCAGATGCGCCCACAAAAATCAATACAGACGGAAACATCAACACTGAACAATCAACACTTACACGAAAAATCAACAGACCGAGGCTAGTTCACCATATATAGCAACACACATAAGAACTGGATGTACCTAATATGTAAAATCAATGGATTTGAGAGAGGAAACACCTCATTGCCTATTTTAGTTGTGAAGGGAAGATAACAGAACTGGATGTAGGTAACAGAACTGAACGTGATCCACCTCATTGCTGCACATCAAGAAACGCGACGGCGGTGCAAACACTGCCGATCATGTCACTTAAGATCATATTCATACATAAGATCATATTCAGATTAAAACAACTCACATTACAAAAAATTGACATATATACTTATTTGAATAGCTATATTTGACACTAATGTTCAGCTCATTCACAAAACTGGATACATTAACTGGATACATTAACTAAACTCAACCAACCACCTCAGTTCATTCACAAAACTCAACCAACCAACCACCTCAGTTCATTCACCGCCGTCGCGACGATTGATTCTTGTTTTTGGTGTTCTAATCGTGTGTTGCTCTGAACTAGCCTCGGTCTAGTGCCGTCGCCCTCTTTTTTTTTTTGCCGAAATTTACAGCAGTATAACTAAAAAAAGCTGCAATTGAGGATTGAGGATGATCTGAGAGAGAAACAGAGGGCGATTCAACTAAACCAATTAATTTTGCCACTCAACCCTAACAGCCAGCATTGCTTGTCGTACCTGAGCATTGGAGAGTCCTGACGGGGCGGACGTGCAGCGGCGGCCGCCAACGAGAGGAAGGAGCCAACCGACGAGAGCGGGCCGAACCAACCGACGAGAGCGGGCCGAAGCGTGGAGAGTCCTGGAGACCGCTCGGAGGTCGGAGCAACCAACCGCCGACGCTGAGACGCCGAGTTGGGGACGAAGTTAAGTAGCCGCCCAATTATACGAAAGGAAACAGTGAACCGAGGCGATGACGTTATGAAACGTTATGGAGATGGAGGCCAAATTTCAAAATTCAAAACACACTTGCAGGCTGACTATCAGTCGGATCCAGTCCCTTGCATCCTGAGATGGGGCAGCACACACGCAATCTAGTTCGAGCATTTTTGAACAAAAAGGCTATTGCTGGTCACAAGCCGTGCCATGCTTATTTCAATAAAAAGGCTGTTATTACTCGGAAGGCTACAAACTCGACTAATGAAGATGACAATGACTCGGATGGGCGAGACCTACAAAGAAAATCAACACTCCCACGAAAAAATCAACGCTCACACAGCACACCAACCGGATAGAAAATCAACACCCACACTGCAAACTCAACATTTAGACGAAATCTCAACAGATGGAGGATAGTTCGGTTGGACCCAAAAACAACATCTAGTTGCACCACAGCACCAACTGGATAATCATGGTGAGGCGACGAGCGCCCGCCCCCACACCCCCCCCCCCCCCCCCCCCAAACACGTTTTCATATTTCAAAATAACCACGAACGGAACAACAACACTCACACAGAACATCAACACGCACACTGAAACATCAACACACACACACACACAAAATCAACACTCGCATGGCACACCAACCGGATAATAAATCAACACCCACAGTGAAAAATCAACATTTAGACAAAACAACAGATGGATGCTAGTTCATGCAACTAGTCTCCCGGCACAATTGGACCCAAAAGCAACATCTAGTTGCACCACAGCACACCAACTGGGAGGCTAGTTCGTGCAACTAGCCTCCCGATACAAAGGCAAGTCACACACCATTCTCTTCTGGCCTACCGGAACACGTTGTTGTCTCTCGATTGCAAGGCAAAGTTTGTGATTTATCTTCTTTGTCGATAGATACGCATGGTTTATTTCTGATAAAGCGAACTTATTTCTGAAGAAGTAAGTTTTATCACTGGTAAATCTCAGAGTGATAAATACGGATGCTTTATGTCTGATAAACCCACACGTGATAAATACGGATGCTTTATTACCTGTAATAAAACATGCGTATCAATCCTTTGGAATCATCAGTCTTTTGGTCCTGTGAATTTGGGTTGATTCCATGCTGGTCACCGACTGAATCTTCCCCCATAACGTGCGAATCACCCATCTTTTCTTCCTTCGTGTGCACTTCGGCCAATGAGTTTGTGTTGATTTCACTCTGGTCACTAACTGAATCTTCCTCCATCCTGCCAGGCACTTCAGGTATGATGTTTTCAACAGACTTCCCTTCCTCTGCTTCAGGGGTGCCATCATTTGCAGACTTCTCTCTGAGTGGCACTTCAGATGTCATGGTTTCACCCTTTTCTTCAGATTGGGATGAGATGCCATCATCCAGGATGTCTGAATCTTCCTTGTTGCCTTCCACTGAATCTTCCTCCATCCTTCCACTCTGCTCACTAACTGAATCTTCCTCCATCCTATCAAGCATCGGGGAACCGTCCAAATTGATCAACCCATCCATCCCAACATCAATGATCTGCAAATCGTCCGAATCGATCCTATCATTCGTCCCAACATCAATCATCGGGCAATCATCATCCGAAAACTCATCTTGAGTAGGATTGTTCAAAGGATGGTGCAGCAGATACATACAAAGAGTCTTTCAGAATGCCGACACCTTACGCTGCATTTTAGAGGCACAAAAAATTAGTTCTGGTATTTGAATAGAACAAAAGGCTCAAAGCCTTTTCCTGCACTTTTGGGGCACAAATTTGAGGAACAAAAGGCTCAATGCTTACGCGGTCAATTTTAAACATCTCCTCCTCCATGAATTTTTGGATATACAACACAACATGAAAACCACAATCGTAACTGAAATAATTGCAGTAATCATTCAGCAATAAACACAAAATTCGAGGTATAAAGAGCTTATAAGATAATATTAGTAGAGCTGAACACTTACTTGTTTGTTTGAGGCAAAACATCAAGCACTTTTGGTTTGTACCTAGAGATGTCAAAGCTGTGCTTACTCTGCAAATACTTCTCCAGAGCAGCAAAAACACCCATCGCCACTTTTTTATGTCGCTTTGGACATGAGTCAAGGATATATTTCTTTCCATCAGTAATGGAAAGAACAGCTAGGGACCAGTGACCGGAATGAATGATAGGAATGAATATCTGGGAAAAAAAAACTCTACTATCAATCTATGGACCCACTGACATGAAAATACAAATATGTAAGACCCACTGACATGAAAATACAAATATGTAATATAAAACAAAGCACAAACCAGCTTCACATCCTTCATAGCCACATCGAGCTCCTCGTCCAGCACATTAGTTCCATTGTCTTGAGTCATCAGTTGGTTCTGGATAATAAAAATGGCAGCGATCATTAATAAATAATAACAACATAAGAAATATCTGAGCCAAGTTCTTGGATACACTTACAGTAGCTTTCTGGCCAAGAATGATTTTATGTAATAAATACGGATGCTTTATTACCTGTAATAAAACATGCGTATCAATCGTACAGGAGATTTATCAGTAATAAAAGCTACCTTTTCTAATCACTTTTGCCTTCATCGAATCCAGCCCGCTGAAGCCCGTCCGTTTCCAGTCCTCTTCCCGGCCTGCGTTGTGTAGGCTGACGTTGTGTCGCCGGAAGCAAGAGGGATGCTTTATTTCTGATAAATCCACACGTGATTAGTAAAGGCAAGATGTATTACTGGTAATTCACTATATCGATAGATACGCATGGTTTTTTTTCTGAAAAAGCGAACTTAAATTCAGACGTGATTACGAAAGGCCTGATTTATTACTAATAAATCGATAGATACGCATGTTTTATTTCTGATAAGTCCAAACTTGAACAACAATTGGTACGGTTTATGACAGGTAAATCTCTTTAGTGATATACGCGGATGCTTTATTTCCGATAAATCCACACGTGTTTAGTAAAGACAAGTTGTATTACTGGTAATTCTCTCTATCGATAGATACGCATGGTTTATTTCTGATAAAGCGAACTTAAATTCAGACGTGATTACGAAAGGCCTGATTTATTACTAATAAATCGATAGATAGGCATGTTTTATTTCTGATAAGTCCAAACTTGAACAACAATAGGTATGGTTTATTACTGGTAAATCTCACTAGTGATAAATGGGTATGTTTTATTTCTGATAAATCCACACGTGATTAGTAAAGGCAAGTTGTATTACTGGTAATTCTCTATATCGATAGACACGCATGGTTTATTTCTGATAAAGCGAACATAAATTCAGACGTGATTACGAAAGGCCCGATTTATTACAAATAGTGCTCTATATATGGATACGCATGTTTTATTTCTGATAAGTCCAAATTGAACAACAATAGGTGCGGTTTATTACTGGTAAATCTCACTAGTGATAAATGAGTTTGTTTTATTTCTGATAAATCCACACGTGATTAGTAACGGCAAGTTGTATTACTGGTAATTCTCTATATCGATAGATACGCATGGTTTATTTCTGATAAAGCGAGCTTAAATTCAGACGTGATTACGAAAGGCCCGATTTATCACTAATAGTGCTCTATATATCGATACGCATGTTTTATTTCTGATAAGTCCAAACTTGAACAACAATAGGTACGGTTTATTACTGGTAAATCTCACTAGTGATAAATGCGTATGCTTTATTTCCGATAAATCCACACGTGTTTAGTAAAGGCAAGTTGCATTACTGGTTTATTTCTGATAAAGCGAACTTGGTGCTCTATAGGGAAGTTGAAGTTTTATTTCTGATAAGTGCAAACTTGAACAACCTAGGTATGTATTACTGGTAAATCTCTTTAGTGATATACGCGGGTGCTTTATTTCCGATAAATCCACACGTGTTTAGTAAAGACAAGTTGTATTACTAGTAATTCTCTATATCGATAGATACGCATGGTTTATTTCTGATAAAGCGAACTTAAATTCAGACGTGATTAAGAAAGGCCTGATTTATTACTAATAAATCGATACATACGCATGTTTTATTTCTCATAAGTCCAAACTTGAACAACAATAGGTACGGTTTATTACTGGTAAATCTGACTAGTGATAAATGCGTATGTTTTATTTCTGATAAATCCACACGTGATTAGTAAAGGCAAGTTGTATTATTGGTAATTCTCTATATCGATAGATACGCATGGTTTTTTTTCTGATAAAGCGAACTTAAATTCAGAGGTGATTACGAAAGGCCTGATTTATTACTAATAAATCGATAGGTACGCATGTTTTATTTCTGATAAGTCCAAACTTGAACAATAATAGGTACGGTTTATTCCTGGTAAATCTCACTAGTGATAAATGCGTATGTTTTATTTCTGATAAATAAACACGTGATTAGTAAAGGCAAGTTGTATTACTGGTAATTCTCTATATCGATAGATACGCATGGTTTATTTCTGATAAAGCGAACTTAGTGCTCTATAGGGATAAGTCCAAACTTGAACAACCTAGGTATGTATTACTGGTAAATCTCTTTAGTGATAACCGGGTGCTTTATTTCCGATAAATCCACACGTGTTTAGTAAAGACAAGTTGTATTACTGGTAATTCTCTATATCGATAGATACGCATGGTTTATTTCTAATAAAGCGAACTTAAATTCAGACGTGATTACGAAAGGCCTGATGTATTACTAATAAATCGATAGGTACGCATGTTTTATTTCTGATAAGTCCAAACTTGAACAACAATAGGTAGGGTTTATTAAAGGCTATATCGATAGATACGGAAGTTTTATTTCTGATAAGTCCAAATTTGAACAACCTAGGTATGTATTACTGGTAAATCTCTTTAGTGATATACGCGGATGCTTTATTTCCGATAAATCCGCACGTGTTTAGTAAAGACAAGTTGTATTACTGGTAATTCTCTATATCGATAGATACGCATGGTTTATTTCTGATAAAGCGAACTTAAATTCAGACGTGATTACGAAAGGCCCGATTTATTACTAATAGTGCTCTATATCGATAGATATGCATGTTTTATTTCTGATAAGTCCAAAATTGAACAACATTAGGTACCGTTTTTACTGGTAAATCTCCTTAGTGATAAATGCGTATGTTTTATTTCTGATAAATCCACACATGATTAGTAAAGGCAAGTTTTATTACTGGTAATTCTCTATATCGATAGATACGCATGGTTTATTTCTGATTAACGCGACTAACATCGGGATACTTATTTAGTGACTACAATTGGTGTTCTGTACAAAGGGGCCGTGCTTCGTGGGCCGGCCCAAAGCACGGAAAAATGCACGGCTCATGTCCGGCATAGCACATTTAAATATTAGAGAGCCTCTGACCTGTGGACCCTTTTCGCAGAGAAGCAGGACACCCTGACGTGTGGGCCGCGAGGCCTACATCCAGACAAGCGAGGGGGTTAACTGTCTTTCCACAACCGCCGTCGCTGGCAATAAAGGAGGCCTTTCCGTGCAGCCGCCTGCGTGCCGCCGCCTGCGCTCTGCTTCTCTCCTCTCCTCTCCTCTGCTATCGCGGCGCCCGAGGCTTGCCTCTCCTCTGCTATCGCGGCGCCCGAGGCTGTCAAATCGCCGCTGCCTCTCTTCTCGTCGCACGAAGCCCTCTCTTCTCCCCCTTTATCTACTCGCAGATGAAGACTCGGCATAGTCTTCATCCAGAGCGGCAGGCTCGCCGAGCGAAATCAGATCGGCATCCGGAACGGCAACCCAAGGTTTGTTCCTCAATCTTTCCGAGTCTGCATGTTGTTTGTTCCTCAATCTTTCCGAGTCTGCATGTTTGCCATCCAGATTTGTTTCCTGCATCCTCCCATGTTTGCCATCCAGAATAAGTATTTGCTTAGTTCTCAGTGTTCGTTCCGTATTGGCCACTTAGATCCCGGTGTTAGAGGTGGCTTTATTGGTGTATGGACACTAAATAAGTGTCCCGGTGTTAGTCGAGTTATTAGTGTCCGGTTACAGTTCGGTACTTAGTCGAATAAGTGTTTGCCCTGTTCAAAGTGTTCTATGAACTGAGTTGTACAAACTATGTGTTTGTTAGATCCCGGCGTTAGTCGAGTTATTAGTGTCCCGCCACAGTTCGGTGCTTCATAATTTATTGGTGAATGCATGCATTACTAGTGTTTGAAAATCCAAGAGAGAACACATGTACACCAGTTCAGTCATGACAACATATATGGTTTGAAAATCCCACATGAATTTGTTGTTTACAATCATAATTGTAGCACATCGAATGCACAAAAATGGGATCCTTTTGCTTCCCTCACACAGAAATCATTAACATCGGCCTTATGCTTGTGCCAACCCTTTACTCAGCATTTTTACTCTCGTACTAGCTAGTTTTAATAAACCATGCATTTAAGCCCCTTTCTTCATGGCTGCAGCTGAAGCAACAGGTTCAGCCAAGGAGTGTGAGCTCATCCTGTTCTTCCATTCGCCCCGTTCAGCCGAGGAAGAAGGTGTGTTCTACATTGCCTCTAATAATAGCCAGAACATTACACTTCTCGACACTTAGCTATGTTTCATCTTCCAACTCTGGTATAGAACTTCTTTGCTGTTTTTTCTGCTAAAAGAAAACAAACTGTTGCATTGCCTCTAATATTCACTCTGGTTTAGTGTTGTCTAGGGAAAAATGTCTAAACATAAATGGACGAGAAGTGAAGAAGAATTCACGTTGGATGCTCTTAAGAATCCTGCTTTGATGCAAGAGTATGAGGACAACAGACCATTTTTTCTTGCTCGTGTTGCAAAAGACCTGAATGCACGCCCGAATCGGCCTCGCAATTTTGTTCCTGTGGATACTAAAAGAGTAAGGTCAAAAATCAGAGGTATTTTGGATGCATGGAAATCGAAGGGCTCTTCAGCGGTATTTTCCCCACCCCTGCTCCTTCATATTGTATCCCAGAGTACAGCTTCATTTTGTTTCTTGACTTGAACTTAAACTTTGCATCCCAGAGAACAGCGTCAGGCTGCAAGCTCAATAGTTATCAGCCGCAACTCAGTGCATTGGTCGGTGATAGTGCCACAAGTTCAGGCTCAGGTTCAGTGAAGCCAAGGATAAAGAAACCGATAATGCCCCACGACATACCATCTGCAGTGGCGTATTTGGTTCAAAATGGTGCCGGTAGCATTGATAACATTAAGCTTACAGAGTATACAACTGCATTGCATGACCGATCTGTTCTGTTGGTGTTTCAATGTAAGCCGAACTTTAAAGAGAGGATAGAGTACCTCGACGACATGATTGTAAGCAGTATTTATCGAAATACAGTATTTATGGAGCCTTATTTTCCCTTGATATGAACATTGTGTTTCTCATTTTTGTAGCGTCATAAGAAAGCCAATACCTCCAAGACCAAGAGAGCAGAAATGTCTTCAGACGAGTTGGCGGAGAAACCTCCAGAGGAGCAGTAATGTCTTCCTGCTCTTCCTGCTGATGTATCAAGGGAGCTTGTTGTGAACTTAGCTTGTGTTGTGAGCTTAGTTGTACTTGCTATTGTGCTTAGCTTGTGTTGTGAGCTCAGTTGAACTTAATATGTTATGCTTAACTTGTGTCATGGATCTGTTCTGCAGTTGAGCTTAGTTGTACTTGCTATTGTGCTTAGTTTGGAGTTGAACTTAGGTTTTAAACTGGATTTGAAGGAAGGCCCCAGCAAAGAAAATGCAGCTTAGGAAAAACCCTACTCCAACCTAGTAACCGTCCATCCAAGGCAACGAAGAGCTTGAGTAACAACCGACAAGGAGCATGAATAGTTGGCGACGGGACAGAGGCTCTTCTGTGCCTCTTAGGTCGCTAGAACAGAATAAACCGGCCGTTCCGGTACAAATCCAACCGTTAGTATGTAAAAGTCCTGTTTTATTGTTGACAAATCCCGCCAGCTATTTATCAACTTTGAAGTCAGACAAAAACAGGTGAAAATGTTTGTTTTATTGCTGATAACTCCAAACGTGATAAAGTAAAGGTCCACGTTTATTACTGGTAAATGTCCAGGTTCAAAACATGATTTTTTTTATCAAATCATCGATGGTTTTATTACTTTTTAATTTGTTTGATATGTATTCCAGCCGAGGACCATTCACGTGGATGCTTGCGTGGCAGTAGCCATGGTACTAACAACATCAGATCAGGTTCGCCCCGAACCGCTCTGCTGTCAGGGTGAAAACACTGGATAGTGAAATATCAACAGGACCCAAACGGATAAAAAATCAACTCACTCGAAAGAAATAACACTCACAAGAACAATCAACACAATCGGTGAGGCGATGACACCCCCCCCCCCCCCCCCCCCCCCCCCGGTTATGAAAAAACAACAGCACAAAATAAAAACAAACTTGATTTATTACTGATAATTCTCTATATCGAAAGATACGCATGTTTTATTTCTGAAAAAGCAAACTTGATTATGAAGAAGTCAGTTTTATTACTGGTAATTCTACAGAGTGATAAATAAGGATGCTTTATTACCTGTAATAAAACATGCGTATCAATCTTACAGGAGATATATCAGTAATAAAAGCGACCTTTTCTAATCACTTTTGCCTTTATCGAATCCAGCCCACTGAAGCCCGTCCGTTTCCAGTCCTCTTCCCGGCCTACGTTGTGTCGCCTGAAGCAAGAGGGAAACTCCGCGCTTCGCCGTGATGAGCTACCGGAGGCGGTCTCAAGCCGCCGGCACGTCACATGATGTCGGTGAAGGACTTGCTGTTGGATTATCAGAAATAAACATGCCTATATATCGATCTAGAGCTTTATCAGTAATAAAACGAGCCTAAGTTCGAACGAGCATTCGGAGCACTACATAGAGGATACATAATGCACTAGGAGCACTACCAAAAAGACTGAACGGTGAAATGGTGTGATAAATACGGATGATTTATTTCTGATAAATCCACACGTAATTAGTAAAGGCCAGTCTTATTACTGGTAAGTCTCCAGAGTGATAAATATAGATGCTTTATTTCTGATAAATCTACACGTGATATGTCAAGTAAAGTTTTATTACTGGTAAATCTCTAAATAAACAGTTACGTATGTTTTATCTCTGATAAATTCTCTAGGCGGTAAATCTCCGTGATGAGACCGGCGGCTTGAGACCGCCTCCGGTGGCTCATCTGATCTACAAGCAATCCCTCGACGGATAATAAACTGATACATGTCTAAACCAGAAGGAAGTTCAACATCATGCTGGCAGTCTACCACAAACTTACAGGTTATGCAAGGTTTGAATAATAAACTGATACATATCTAAACCAGAAGGAAGTTCAACATCATGCTGGCAGTCTACCACAAACTTACAGGTTTTGCAAGGTTTGCTACTTAAGCTAACAGAACGAAGGTTTCCTACTTCCATATAGCAATGAACAAAAGAATCACGATAAGGCATTTCATCATCATATCACAACGCGAACCCTTCAAAGCAGCAAGTTCCCTCTTCATCTGTGCGGCAGGTCGCCGGTTGAAGTCTCCATCTGCAATTAGACGAGCCAAAGCGTCCGTAACATTATTACTACGTTGAAGTTTCCTAATCTCACGAGCTCCAGCATGTAATCCTCCTGCCACATGTAGAAACTGCAACGGCTGTCCAGCTGCCACATGTAGAATGGACAAATGAATTGGGGGCGTTAGCATGTCTAGATTGTAAACATGAAAAGGGAGCTGAGCGATTCCTTTATACTATTAGACATGGTACGTGAAATGGCAGAAGACTAGTTGAACTAAATCTTACAAAAATGTGACAAAACTTCCAAGGCATGGAATTTTGCGATCAGTACTTACACTGGCATAAGTGCTCGTCCTGGGGCAGTAGGAAGCAGATGCATGGCTGGCAGCCATGGTAACCTTGGACCTAACAAGTATTATAGTCAATGGTTAAACTGATTAAGAAAGTAATACCTCAAAGAAGAGTAAATTACATTATAGCTTTTCGACACTACACGATTTGCAACACATGATTCCACATAAGATCCAGTTGACATGTCATTTTGCCTAGGGACCCTTGCATAAAAATGCAATTCGATTATGAACCTAGTTTACATTTCATTCGTGCTTTTTCTGCGCTGCCACAATGGTTGTCCTCACTCTGCACAACCTTGATGAGGTGCTCTCAAGAGGAGAGCAACGGCAGTGAAATTCTGCCAATTTTGTTGTGATGCAATAAAACTAGTGTGAAGCTAATTGTGTGACCAGTTTCGTCGTTCATTGGTCATGTTATTCGTGCTATGATAAATGATGAGGTCATTGAACAATGGCAGTACGGAGCAAGAGAAAATTTAATAGGAGCTAGTATATAGCACTGTAAGCCTCTTCTCTGCAAAATTACCCAGTGTGTCAATCATGCCTATCAGTGACGGAGCTTAGTGAAGGCCAGGGGTGACCTTGATAAATGCTGAGGTCATTGAACAATGGCAGTACGGAGCAAGAGAAAATTTAATAGGAGCTAGTATATAGCACTGTAAGCCTCTTCTCTGCAAAATTACCCAGTGTGTCAATCATGCCTATTAGTGACGGAGCTTAGTGGAGGCCAGGGGTGACCTTGGCTTCCCCTGCCTCCACTAATTCTCCATTGATTGAACCGTGATTTGCTACTGTATGTTTTCTTGCTGATAAATCCAGTATCTAATATGTCATGTTTTTAAAAACCAAAGGTCATGTTTTTTTTGCTGATAAATCCTAGACTTAGTTTATCAACATGGGCGTCAATAAAAACCAAGTGGAGAAGTAATAAACCATCCCCGGGTTGATAAATCCAAACGTGAGTAACTAAAGGTCATGTTTTATTGCTGATAAATCCCGTGTCCAATTTATTAACACGGCGTCAATAAATAGTCATGTTTTATTTCTGATAAATCCAAACGCGCGTGATATTTAAATAGTCATGTTTTTATTCTTTGGATGTTTAAACATAGAAATGAGCACGATAATGAGATAACCATCTCATTCTAATTTGATGGTAGGACCTGGCAGAGTTTTATCAGTTGACCGTAGGATGTTTACTGACGGGCTGTTGATAAAACTCGCCAAAAATTTATCAGCACTAAATAAGGATGTTTATCAAAAACCTGGTAAAGAGAACCAGAACACATTCGGGCATGTCCAGAAGCAACCAGAACGTTGCAACTAATTGGTCATAGACCATTACTTGTCCAAAAGTCGCAGATGTTATGGCGGGATACGGCAGGTTTCATGCACCCCATGTTCAGCGAATTCTATAGTTAGATACACGTTGTCCAATGCAGGTACTAGCATCAAGAGCTGGGATTTTGATATCTTTCAGGGCCTAGCTTTCTGACATCCTCTGGTAATGAGTCAAGGATAACCCAAAGTGTTAGACACAATTTTTCCTGAATCAATTACTGAGCTGTATAGTCAAAAAGAGTTACCTGATCCAAATTATAGATCACTTCATCCGTGTCCCCATTATAATACTTCAAGTGGTACATCATATGAAATTCACAATTACATTCAAGGGGACAAGGAACAAGCGGAATATATGGGAGGCCATCAAAATCAAATTTTGCAATTTTTGAGTCAGTAAAGCGGACGAATGCACTGTTAAGCCTTCTCCGTATCTTCCTATAGATAGGGCTGTGGCGATTTGTCTTGTCATATGTCTTACCACAAGGATCGAGTATGTCGATCTGTCCATAACTGTAGTTGACACAATATACTGACCAATGCTGCCCGTGGTAGACCGGCAAAAGAATCTGTACATGTTTGCACAGAAGGCAAGAGGAAACTGTAAGAATACTAAGCAACAATACTAAGCAAGAATACTAAGCAAGAGGAAACTTACATGTCTGCACTGTACAAATTGTTCAGCCGTGAAGTGCAATTTCAGTTGTTCAACAACTTGTTTAACAGCATCTTCAGGATTACCACCAAACAACAGGATTTCCTATGAATGGTATAAAATAAGATAAATGAGAAGATAAAAGCAAATAATCAATATTATAGATTCACAGAAATTTTCACTTACAGATATTTTTGGGTCCAGAATGATCCTGTAACCTGCACTCTTTTTGCAAGAAGACTCATCACTCGTGAGACACCTCACGTAGAACGATAGGAGTTTACTTTGACATACTTTTCCGTCAGCAAAGCTTTCGGTAATATCACCTCCAGATATTTGCCAGGTAATATCACTCAAAGCACCACCTTTTTCCCGCGGTTTAATGAAAATATGGCTGGTATGAATGGGAAGTGGAAATAAATTGATTATTATCGGTGCAAGTTTAAAGAACTACTGAACTAAAATCTGCAGTATCAAAAGCAACAGTCAAGACTGGCAAAAAGAAGTACCTCTTCAACTCTTCACTGTTAACTATGAGATGCCTCAATTTTGTTGCTTGATCCACAGGTGGTTCTTGACGCCAAGAACTCTTTGACATGAATGGGCAGGCGAATGGGGTACTTTGTCTAGCATGAAACTTCGCCCTCGGTCTTACTCCCAGGCTCCGGCTTTTTTCTTGTTTCTTTTTGTAGCCGATGTTACTTCTTGTTCATCGCCCTTGGCATGAAAACTACCTCCATCCACATCAGTTGCATCAGATACATTACGAGCACTATTTCCACACACATCAGTTGCATTAGACTCAGGATCAGACACATCAGAATGTTCAGTTTTAGAATTGTTTTCGGCAGATTCTTCCATCCCAACAGAAACCATACTTTTCCTCAAAGTGTGGGTTCCGGTCATACACTTTACCTCATCTTCATCAAACCCCGACCCAAAACAGTCCCATTCATCAACACTGGGATTGTTCTCTGGATGCTGAAGGAGCAATTTTGCAAGGGTTCGGCGGTACTTGGCCACCTTATACTGCATAGATCATAATCGAGACAAAGATGAGAAGCTGCAGTCATAGAAACTTAAGATTGTGAAATGATAAAATAATTGAGAAAAGGCAAAGGACTAACCGCACTAATGCTCTTGATAATTTTATCGTCCCCAAAGTTCCAAATGAACAGAAGCATGTGAAAACCACAGTCATACACATTGCTTTGCTGCTGAACCCGTGGTGTTGCAAAACACTCTCAGAAAATTCAATCTCTAGCGAAGCAAGATGCGTTTTCAACGAGGTTACCTGCAAGTATGCAACGGGTCAATCATGGCAGCTCACGATTTAATTAACAGGAACAGTTTCATAGTGTTGCAAGACATTTTAAGCTGAAAAATAATCTAACCAAATGATCTATCATTTGTCCCCTCGCACAGTCCATTTCCATGGAATCTAGTACAGTTACCCTCTGCTTCTCAAGTTCTAGCACAACTAAGGACCAATGTCTATCATGAAGGAGTGGAACAAAAATCTGCACGCACACCAAAAAAAATTATTCCATCCAAGGTACGTCGGATTTAACAATACAAATGGAACTGAAAATGGTACAAACCCGGTCCTTGCGGGATAGTGTAGCTGTTGTAATTTCCCTTCTGACATAACCTGTTTTGTTATTTCTTGCCAATAATTCATCCTAGAAAAAAAAAATATGGTGAAAATGGAGCATGAGAAAGCATAGTGGTATGTATTCCAGATATAGAAAATCATGACAAAAAGCATATGATATGGAACTTACAACAGCACACTGAGACACCATGATCTTGTCTATGACATTCTCTTCCCATTCCTTGTTCCATAGATATGCAAGTGCATCCACAATGAAATTGGATAGCTCGCCCTCTGGTTTGAGAGATTTTACAAATTCAAACTCACATAATTTGTTTCCTGATATGTCCATTATAAGAGTTTTCTTCATTTTTTCAATGACCTCTTCGTCCTTGTCTTCCATAACAATCATATCATTTGCAAACCGGGCTTTAGATTTGATATGCTCATCATAAAAATGACATGTCCGATGAAATTCTTCCTCAATCTCCTTTGCTAGCTCCACTGCCCTTGACTGGATTGCCTTAATCTCTTCAACCTTCACCGCCACTTGGGATCGACAATCCTCCACTACAGCATTCATCTCATCTCGGAGTTCCGGCACCTTACCCATAGATGCCTTTAGCAAAGGCTCCACTGATGGAAGTACCAGCATGCCCTGTTCCAGGTCCTGAAAGTACAAGGGGATAAAGAAAATGACTAATAGCACTGAATTATATTGGATACATTATAATCTAAACTGTGTTGTCCTTACCTGATGAATTTTCTTGCGTTTATGGGCACCGTACTTCCTGTCTTTGTCCCGTTCCAACTCCTGAAAGGACAAGGGAACAAAGATTGACTGACAGCACTGCTTTTTAATGGATTTATATTACACTAATCTGAAGCACGGGGGATTCGTCCTTACCGAGCAATTTCTCTTGCATTTGGCATCATTAGGCTTCTTGCCCTTCTGAGATTCCATAGCTCGCTTTCTTCTCTTGTTCTTGGAAACCAGAAAAGACACCAACATAAAGACAATAGTTTACAATATTCTAGTTCCAAAGTACGAGCGCATTGACTGGTTACTTACAATGGGAACATATGCGTTGAAGCCGTCTTCTGTCTTTGCTTTCTGCACCAGCTCTTCAACCATTTTGTCGTCGATGTGCTTGAGCCGTGGGATCTTCTCCACTTCTTCAGCCGGGAGAAGAGTATCCAGGTAACATATCTAAAGAGCACAGTTTATTGTTAAACATAACCAGATACCATATCTTTACTGTTAAACATAAAACTAATTGTTCATAGATTAAAGAACTTACAACTAGGAGAAGTGGGCAACCCCAAGAAACACTATCCGACTTGTTTTCTTTCACTTCCCTTTGCTTCCTTTTGATGACACCATTCCTCACGTTATTAAAAATGACCTTGCACCAGTCGATTGAGTCCGTCTTTGCAAGGTCAGAACATAAAACGCTGTATCCGGTAAGGTTATTGTCAGCAGATGGCAGCAAAAACCGGTTGAACAAAAGGCAGAAGAAACACTGAGCTTCCTTCTCAGGGTCCTTTAGGGTTTCCTTGACGTATTTGCAGTACCGCTCAAGACTTTTAGGAGTGATCTTTCGCACATTTTTTTTAAGCTCCCCGTCTTCATTTACAGTGGTCTCCAAATTCACCTGAATTCCAGCGTTATCCATCTCATTGCATAGTTTTCTTAACGCAGCACTCGGGTCACCAGCAACTATATCAGTCAAAGTGCCTCCAAAAGGTGCTTTAAGGATTCTATGAATACTCTCTGGCGTGACCAGTACAGACTTCCCAGGTTTAATATTGATGAAAAATGAATTTTCATCATCAGGGTTCACAACAGATTGATCCATTAGCCACATGATCAACTCTCTGTCCTGAAGACGACTCACTTTGAATTCCAATAAGTGCTCAAACCCATGTTCTTTGACCTTAGTTTTCGCATCATCTGACAAATCTTTAGCACCCTTGAGAACAACTGCAGGGGAGCACCGTGAAAGTGCACTGCTGAATCTTGTTGTTTCAACAACCTGCTAGTAAAACAAAACTGAGGTGTATTACAGATGATAAAACCATAGTTTTCTGTATGCTAAAACTCAGTGTTGCAGATAATAAAAGCCTAGTTTTATTGATACGAAAAATCAGTGTTATAGATAATAAATGCCTGGATAATAAAAAGGCAGGCTTTGTTGATACTATAAATCAGTATTGCAGATAATAAAAGCATAGATAATAATTAAAACCCTAGTTTTATTGATGCGTTGCCGGACAGCACTAACCTTTTCGATTTCATCCTCATCCGCGTCACTGGAATCATCAAAGGCGGCGGCGTCACTGGAATCGTCTTCGGCAGCGTCGTCACTGGTGGCTCCTTCACTGGGAGATTCCTCGATCCCCTCGTCCTTTTCAGAGGCGTCGAACGCAGATCTCTGGCGGGCGGCCATATTCTTCTTGCGGGCGGCGATCTTCTTGCCCATCAGAGCCGGGGAGGCGGAATCAGAGCCGTAGTTGGTCTAGGTGGAGGGGCGGAAGAGAAGCAAACGGGACGGGCGGTTCTTTTGGAACGGGGAGAGCTGGAGTTGAATTTTGTTGCGGGATCCAGCAGGAGAACAGTGGTCAGCAGCTCGGACATCCTATTACTCCATCTCTCCACAAATGTTAGCATTTGTTGACTTTCAGTCATCGAGTTTGACCATTCATTTTATTCAAAATATTCATGATAATATAATTTATTTTATTATAACTTGTTTTATCACTAAGTGTCGGGTACCTATTTTTCAAGTACCCGATACCGCGTACATACTACGTACAAATACCGACCAAAACCCAAAGGTCCTGTGCGAAAAGGTACAGCGGAGTGCCGGGCCCATGAAGGGGCCCGGTTAGGCGGGAAGCACAACGACTGCCCTTAGCCTCTCCGCTCCTCACGGCCCGCTAAGGGCCCAACCGCACAAGACCACATGGTCGTGGCCCCGCATTAAAGGAGCCCAACTCGGGCGGGACGACCCGCCCGATTCCCTCACGAAGCGAGTCGGGAGTCGTGGGGTCGAGCGACTGCTCCGACCAATGCACCGGCCAGCCGTCGTCCGTCGCCCATTCGTCCCGGCAATGGTCGGGATCGACGGAGGGCCTCGACCCGAACCGAACCCGACCCCGACGACCGGGAACCAAGCACGGGGGCGGCGTCGATGCTTCGGTCTTCCGCGGACGTACTACCGACCGGTTCAGGATAAGGATCCGCTCCGCATTAACTCCTGGACGGAGGAAAAGTACACTGTGCCTGACGTACGACGGAATGGGGGGCGTCGCATCAAGACCGGGCGTGGAACGACGAATGCGTGTATCAAGTACGCCCCACAGTCAACGACAACGCACGGAATGACCGTCGCCTAACTCAACAGCGGTCCACAGCACCATCAACAGCGACCAACAGTGCCGATCAGGGAATGGGCGATCCACAGCGCCCAGACAAGACGCGGATGACATCATCAAACGACTTGGTGAGAGGATTGCGGCGGAAGCCATCGAGTCCGACGAGGACGACCTGACTCCATCTCCACCGCCTTTCTTTTATCTTTACTTCCTTTTCTTTTTCTTTTTTCCTCCATCTGTAACCGTTTTCCTTGGAATATAAAAGGGAAGATTGGGCCCGGGGGGAAGAGGAGAGTGCCTTTTCGCACACAGAGAGCTCTTTCTCACACACATACGAACACACACACAAAAAGGCAAACGGCAGAGACTTGGGAGCGAATCCCTCTCTCGCCCTCAGCCTGTAATCCCTACTACGAGCAATACAAGAAAAATCACGAACTGGACGTAGGGCGTTTCGAGGCCTGAACCAGTATAATCCCTCGTGTCATTCGCAAACCTACTGACCACCGTCAAGCCGCGCACAAATTTACTCGTCCGCCGATTACTTAACACCGACAGTTGGCGCACCAGGTAGGGGACCTCCGCGCGCTTGACAACGATCGCGACGTCAGCTGATGGCTTTGTGGCCGCCAGCATCCCGCGGTCGCCTCCCGTATCGCGGGAGCGCCCGCGGAAGGGACCGGAGGCGCTCCGCCGCGCCGTCTTCCCGGTTCTACACACCAGTCACGGTCCCGTACCGTGTCTTCCGCTTCAGCGACGTGGACTTCCTTACGGACCACGCCGAGCTGCAGCGGATGTGCAGTAGCGCCGGCTCGGCGCCGCTGCGCGTCTTCACCTCGGATGTCCACCTCTCGCGTGGACGGGGGGCCAGGGCATTGCCCGTGCGCTTCGAAGCGTACCTCGGTGCAAACCCCCGCCAGACGAATATATGCCGGCGCATCTTCTACGCGTTGGCTCTCCTCAACAACTGCCTTGTGGACGGACCACCGCTCCTGCCCGGTTACGAGGCCTGGGAGCGCCGAGCCTCTCTGCCGCCTCGGCTGCGGGAGTCGATGGAGGCGCTGGAGCGCGAGCTCGCATGTCGCTTCCCACCCGACAGGGCCGGCCGCCTCGGCCCCGCCGTTCACACCCCTGCGTTTGTAGGCGCGGAGCCCGCAGATGCCGAGGACCGCGATTCCATCAAGGACCTACTTGCTGAGTGTTTCGACGCACTCTCGTTCGACCCGTCCCGTGAGTGCTTCATGGCCGAGATCCGGGACGGAGACCTCGCTGACCCCAGCGACGGGGAAGGTAACGACGGGGGCGAGCCGTCTGGAGACAACGGTGCGAGCCCAGACCCTGTGCCTGTGGGGGAGAGGGCCGCCCCTCCACGACAGGACCCACCTGCTTTGGAGCAGCTGCTCGCGCGGAGGCGCGAGCTTGCCGATATGGAGTGCGGCATCGAGCGGGAGCGTCAGCTCCTGGAGCGGGAGATTGCCACGCGGCGCGCCCCCGGAGAGCGCGCTCGCGCCATGGCACGCGACGTGCAGCACCGCATCGTGCACGACGTCGTGGACACCCCTCTTCGCCTCCCGCGCGCCAGCCAAAATCTGGCGGCGGCCGCGGCCCTCGCGCGAAACCTTCCACAACCTGCGACCCCGGAGGACGACCGGAAGCGCAAGGAGCTCCTGCAACTGCTTGAGGTGGCGGCGGACCAGCAGGCCGAGAGTTCGCTGTCCCGACAGCGCGCTCTGTACGCCCTCCAATGCTCCGCCGACCACCACGACGACAAAGGCCAGCAAAAATGATCAGTAAGAAGGCAAGATAAGATTGTGGCCAATCAGAGGTAGAACCATCAATTCTTTACCTCCGGTGCTGGTCTAGTTCTGATTCCCGTGACGACGACATGTTGGTCGACAAGTTCCTTTGTTTTGTCGCCAAAATCTGCACAACAGTAAATCAACCCGTTTATAGAGACCTAGGAATCGAATATGGAACTATCACAATAACGAACATTGTAGATCCCTCACAATTCTTCTTTTCTCTCCCCAACCCCCAACAGTCACCGCAGCAGAATCACCCTACGCAGGCCAGTTCGATTCCCCTAGATTGTCTAAGGGCATGTACAACCCAGAGACAGGGGTCGTCTCCTCATCAATGTTACAGACAGGTCTGCAAACAGGTCATACAATCCAGAGACTACTTGCTGTCTGCAGACAATTTAATGATGTGAATGTAAACTAAGATCAACTATAAATTCAATTATGTGGCAGGTCGAGCGTTGTACATGCCCTAAGTGTCTAGTTAGTGTCAGTTCGATTACCTTGTTTCGTTAGTTACCTTAGGTGGCAGGTTCAGTTCAATGTTCAAGAGCTCTCTTTAGGGTAGTGTTTATCCATAGTTCAGGTCCAAGTACGACTTCGCAGCATAGTCATCCATAGTTCACTGAAAATACCACTGAAATTTGAAAGTTCACGGCGTTCTTACTTTTGCAACATATGTTGATTAAGTAATCAAGACCAAATAAACAGAACATGGCACATGCAAATCACTGAAATTTGAGCTGCATCTGAAGCCTCAAGCCATTGCATATCTCAGCATTTTCACAGTGTTGTGCAGGATTCCACCTACGAGTGCATGTGAGAAAAGTACTCGGAAGGCTACAAAACTCGGGAAGCCAATCATGTAGCACATGAACTAGCTAGGGAAGGTTCTTCTTCAAAATTAGCTTGTATTTGGCCTTCTCCTGGTGCTCTCCCTGCTGGCTGCTCCTGATTCTTTAGGATTTTAGAAAAATATAAAAATAATTTTTGGATCAAAAGAAAAAGAAAAGTAAAATGGAAACGGAACACAGGCTCATTCCTCCCCCTCTCCCTTTCGGCCCATGCGGCACCGCACTCCGGCCCAGCTCGCATCCGCTCCACTCATCAGCCATCCCTCTTTGTCATCGATCCGCTGCGCCACCCGCTCGCTCACTCACCACTCGCTCCTGCCCACCACTCGCCAAACGCAAATATGCAAAGTTACACGTAGTTTAGTACTAGACACGCAACACATTAGAGTAGCAGGTACTTTAAACTCAACATGAAAAATAGTGTACTAGTGGCCTGTTCCAAAACAGTAGTGTGTTTCTGCTCCAATCGTGCTCCAATCTCAACAGGTAGCACTTTTCCAAAACTCAACACGTTTGCAAAAGTCAACAGGTAGACAGGAAACTAAACACGTCCATAAAAAGCAGCACTGAGTGTGCACCAAAACTCAAGATGGAGCCAAAAAACCCAACAAGTCCAGGAAAAGCAGGACACAGTTGCACACGCGTAGTTTAGCGTGGATGCACCAAAACTAAACATATAGAGAGGAAACTCAACACGTACAACCAGACATACTAATTATAATTAATAATAGATAATAGGGCCAGGAGTCGGCCAATCCAGAGTTCATCAACCATACATCTTTACTCCTTATTATTTGTCTTGTGGGTCTACCGTCCGCCGTCCACGCGCCCCCTCCCACAGCAAAAAAATTTGATGCCGACAGGTGAGGCCCACCCTATGATTTTGGTGCCGACAGGTGGGGGCCACCCAAAATTTGCCTCTCTTATGCGTGCGTCTTCTCGTATTGTCCCTGGAATCCACGTTACAAGACTGGTTGCAGAGTCCCTGACGCCCCATCGGCGAGCCGTCTGTGTCGTGGGCGAAAAGACCTCGATCACACAATTTCCTCAAGAGAAAAGGCATGTGCCGCCGTGTCTTCTCTTGAGCCCTAGCCGCTCGCTCGGCAAAGCCGAAGGTCTTGTACAAGGCGCAGCCGCTCATCATAGGTTCCGAGCAAGGTTGCGGAGACGCTGGTCGTGTACTAGGCGGCGGCGATCGCGAACGTGTTGAAGGTCATGGCGAGGAGGACTTGCAGGCGGAGCAGACTGGAACGATTACGTGGAGGTTCTGTGCAAGGACTAGATCGAGAGGATCTTGGCGATGCCGTGGCCTATCAAGATTATGAGGTTTAATCCCGGGCTTGCGGCTGAAGAGCATCCGCCGCGGCGAGGCTGAGCTCGTGGATTGTCTGTGTGGGCGGCCGCTAGATCGTGCATGGACAATCGATCGACTTGGCAGTCACAGGAATTATTGGTGGAAGTCAGCGGCACGCATCAAATAGGTGATAACTCTACGTGCATAGAGATCACGGTCCTCACTTCATACTCATTTGCTTTATTAATTCTTACCCAGATCGAAACATGCAGCATGGTTTCCAGCCTGCTCTTGCAAGAAGACGACCAATCGAGAAGATCAAAACAAGCTGACAAGAATTCAGAGTTTAGTTAATGAAAACAAGCAATCCATCTGAGTATAGTTCTAAGAGTTTAGGATCTGTTTGAATTCGTGCATCTCTGACTTTTACGACAGGTTAAGCTGGCAATAAAAGAGGTATTTATTTTGGACGTCAGATTCTTCTTTCTAACTATCAGGTTGTTTAGTACAATGGTTAATATATGCATAGATATGAAGTTATTCTCTTCCTCAGATTTGTTCTGAAGATGGAAGAAAAAGGACTCTGGATATGCATTTCATGTGGTTCCGCAGTCCAATTCCTACTGCTCTCCCTTATAACAGTTCTTCAGCAACTGGCAGAAAATGGTTTGTTCTTTCTCTGAGACTCTGTGAGTTGGTCCCATCTAAGTTGAAAGTGCAAAAAGGAAAATAAATTATTTGTATCACACTGACTGCTGATGGTTTTAAAAAAACTGGCTTACTGCTTCTTCTTCTTTTTTTTCACACCGAGATAACACTGACCTACTGCTGACTATAAAAGAAACAACACTGGCTTACTGCCACCTTTGCACTCCGAAGAAGCACGGGATAGTGTTTTGAGAGTTGCTCCAAATTTAGGCACCAGCTATCTGATCCCTTGACACATGAAGACGCTGATGATATTGTTGTAGTGAAGAAATGCCTCTGGGGGCTCTTGGGTGTACAGGGAATGCGCTGATCATTGCTTATGTTACGTTGCAGCTGTTTGCTGGAACGAGGATAATGATGTCAGAAAGGCTGCGTGTCTTTGCATCTTTGCCTTAGTAACGTTTCACCCCCCCCCCCCCCCCCCCCCCCCCCCCCCCCCCCCCCCCATGGTATAATAAGCTGCTGTCCGTCCGAGATGGAAGTGTGCAGTGAAATTTTGTAGAGCTAGACAAGACTATTCCACGTAAGTAAAGCCCTTCCCTTCACCCTGATCTGTAAGTATTTTTTGAATGATTTCTCCATTTTTGCAATTAGTCTTCCATTGGTGTTGGCTTAGAAATAGTGTTCTTTTTTTTGTGAAGGAGAAATAGTGTTCGAATTGCTGCATTTGTGTGCCTATCTTTATTGTGAATTAGTCTTTCATTGATGTTGTCTTAGAAATAGTGTTCTATGAATTAGTCCTTCATCGGTCCTGCCCTAGAAATAGTGTTCTATGGGTCATTCTTCCATCCGTGTTGTCCTATAAATAGTATTCCTGGTCTAAAATTGACGTTATATACATATGAAATATTTCAGAAATTATCTCACTGATTATTCATTGTTAACATTTCCTTATGTTTTAGGTGAATCTTAAAATTTGTATGGTGCCAAAAACAAACCCTAAAACTTTTGGATTAACTGATTTGAGTTCTGTGTTTGGAGTTAAACTTTTCTTGAACTGGAGTACTTCATAAGATTTTCAATGAATTATTCGGAGCTTTAATTGTTTTCATAAAATTCTGGATAAATTACCAAAATTATACCCTAAATTTTAGGAATGAATTATCGGGGTCTGTTTTTTGTTGTGATCAAAAGTTTTTTCATGGGTCATTTTTTGGCATTTACTTGAAAGGTTTGAATTCAATTTGCTTTAAAGTTGAGATTGATTAAATTTATATGCTATTCTTTTCCAGCCAGCCCGTGGCAACGCACGGGCACTTTTGCTAGTAATATTATAATTAAGATAAATATAGAGGGTGCGACGAGGATGACGACGACGGCAACGACAGCTCACGGCAGCCAGCCAGGGTTGGCGAGGAGGAAGACGATTGCGACGGCGGCGACAGCTCACGGCCACGGCAGCCAGCCATGGTTCTTGGCCAGGGTGCGGTGGCGGCTCCTCTTCTTGTCGTCGTACTTGTCGCCGCGGCGCATCACCGCTTTGGTGTGGTTCATGGCGGCAGGGACAGTCCAGCGCTCCTGTTTTAGACCAATGCAAATAGGGCAGCGGACCGTTCCATCGGGGAAGAACTTGAGGCGCAGATCGTCGCCGCGAGGCAGAGGCTTTCTGTAGCCGCGCCTCCGGTCTTCGTCGGTGTCCGTGGACATGGTCTGTACAGATTCGTTGTCTGACTCGTTGCCGGAGTCGATGCCGGAGAGCGACGCCGGCGGGGCTGGGGAAGGTGAACGGGCGCGCGCCGCCGGCGATGGTGACTTCTCAGCGTACCACCAGCGTTCGGGAGATGGAGACCTCTCAACGAACAGGCGACGCGCCGGAGTAGGAGACGCGATGAAACCGGTGCGGGAGCGCGATGCGGCGCCGCTGCTGGACTCCATGCCAGAGAGCGGCGACGCGCCGAAACCGGTCCGGGCGCGCGACGCGGAGCCGCCGCCGGACGGGGTCCGGGCGCGCGACGAGCCGCCGCGGGACGGGGTCCGGGCGCGCGACGCGGAGCCACCGCTGGACGGGGTCCGGGCGCGCGACGCGGCGCCGCCGCTGGACGGAGTACTGCAGGGCGCCATGGAGCAGTTCGTCGCAGGATGGGAGAGTTGTAGTTGTAGGATGGGAGAGTTGAGAGTTATAGGGGCGGTGAGCACGCGAAAGTTCAAAAGTCGCGAATGATTAATGGCATAAAAAAAAACTAAACCTGCGTCATTATGTACGAGTAATCGAGGGGCCTAGAGGCACGCGCAAAAAAGCAATCGAAGAGGCTGGCGCGTGATGACTTGCGGTGGTCAGCAGCAGCTGGAAGATGGAGGAGCAAGCGTCGCGTCGCGTCGCCTCGGTAGCCCAGCATGCGTCACTCCACACGCCAGGACGTCAAGAATTAGCAGTATATATTGCTGCGTTTGGCACACGAAGTAAGAGGTAGCCTCCGTGGCTCAGCCAGCACACTGCTCCTATTTCCCCATGGGATTCCTTACGTTTCACCAAGGATAGAAGAAATCGTGGACATGTGGCTACACATCGTAACAGACTCCTTTCTTCCATTTCCATATCATGGGTGTGGGAAGGGGGGTGGTTATTTCACCAAGAGTAGAAGAATATCGTAGACATTTGGCTGGGCAGGACGTGCAGCAGCGACGTCGTGGTTTAGGGAGAGATTGTTAGGAAAAATAAACCACCCCGTGTTCGGCCATGGCGTGCATATGTGTGTCGCGCGTGATGGCGTGCGTGTTTCTGAGTCTGTAGCACCTAGGTGCGTGTGTATCCTGGTGGTGCGTGAGTTTGTGCTCGCGTTTGCGTCCACCATGTAGGTCTAGGTGCATACAGCCTTTTTATTGAAATAAGCATGGCACAGCTTGTGACCAGCATTAGCAACGAAACTAGCCTTTTTATTCAAAAAGGCTTGAACTAGATTGCGTGTGTGCTGCCCATCTCAGGATGCAAGGGACTGGATCCGACCGAGGGTCAGCCTGGTAGGCTTACACCAAGGTAGAACATGTTTCTACACGCAGGAAAGGAGGCACCGGATCCGTTCTTATTTGACCCATGTGGGGAGGGGGTTAAAACACATAAGGAAAACATAGGGTACATAGTAGCAAATCTTATCTTTTCTCAACTACTTGTTTTGTCAGATAAAAGACGACGCTGGACTTATCAGCAATAAAATACTAATGCACCTCAATGTTCAGCAAATTCTAGAGTTATATGCACGTTGTCCGATCCAAAAACTAGCATCAAGAGCTGGAATTTTGATATCTTTCAGGTCCCCAAGTAGGTCTAGGTGCATACAGCCTTTTTATTGAAATAAGCATGGCACGGCTTGTGACCAGCATTAGCACCGAAACTAGCCTTTTTGAACTAGATTGCGTGTGTACTGCCCATCTCAGGATGCAAGGGACTGGATCCGACCGAGGGTCGGCCTGATAGGCTTACATAGGGTACATAGTAGCAAAACTTATCTTTTCTCAACTACTTGTTTTGTCAGATAAAAGACGACGCTGGACTTATCAGCAATAAAATACTTATGCACCTCAATGTTCAGCAAATTCTAGAGTTATATACACGTTGTCCGATCCAAAAACTAGCATCAAGAGCTGGAATTTTGATATCTTTCAGGTCCTAGCTTTCTGACATCCTCTGGTAATGAGTCAACCGCTCCATTGAGATCATTAAACAACAGGTAGTATAAAATCTTGGACATCAGATCGCCCTCCACTGACAGCATTTTTCAGCGAGACAAGGATTAGTGTTAGATACATTTTTTCCTGAATCAATTACTGAGCTGTATAGTCATAAAGAGGTACCTGATTCAACTCATAGACCACTTTATGATTGTCCCCATCATAATACTTCAAGTGGTACATCAGATGAAATTCACATTTAACTCCAGGGGGACAAGGACCAACCCCAATAAATGGGAGGCCATCATGATCAAATTTTGCAATTTTTGAGTCAGTAAATTTGACTAATGCCATGTTAAGCCTGTGACGTATCTTCTTCCAGATATCCTTGTGAACCGCTTTCCTTTCACTGGGACAAGCATCGAGTACGTCGATCTGTCCACGAGTGTAGTTGACACAATATACTGACCAATGCTCCATCCAGTAGACCGGCAAAAGAATCTATACATGTTCAAATACAGAGCAAGAGGAAACTGTAAGAATACTAAGCAAGAGGAAACTGTAAGAATACTAAGCTCGTGGTAGAAGATTGTACTTACATGTCTGCACTGCACAAATTGTTCAGCCGTGTAGTGCAATTTCAGTCTTTCAACAACTTTGTTAGCAGCCTCTTTAGCATTACTAACAGACAACAGGTCTTCCTATGAATGGTACCAATAAAAAGGATAAATGAGAAGATAAAAGCAAATAATCATTATGATAGATTGACACAAATTTTCACTTACAAAAATTTTTGGATCAAGAATGATCCTGTAACCTGAACTCTCCTTGCAAGAAGACTCATCGCTCATGAGACACCTCACATAAAACGATAGGAGTTCAATTGGAAATTTGCATTCAGCTAAGCTTTGGGTAATATCACCTCCAGATATTTGCAAGGTAATATCACTTTTTTCCCACGGTTTAATGAAAATATGGCTGGTATGAATGGGAAGTGGAAATAAATTGATTATTATCAGTGCAAGTTTAAGGAACTACCGAACTAAAAGCTGCAGGTATTGAATGCAACAGTCAACTGGCAAAAAAAAAGTACCTCTTGAACTCTTCACGGCTTATGAGATCCCTCAATTTTTCTGCTTACTCCACAGGTGGTTCTTGGCGCCAAGAACTATTTGACATGAATGGGCAGGTGAATGGGGTACGTTGTCTAGGATGGTCTCCATGCCTCACCTTAACTCCCAATTTTCTGGCTTTTTGTTTAAATCTTTTTGTGTTTGATAATGGTTCCACAACAGTTTTTCCTTTCATGTTTGGTGATGGTTCCACTTCCACTTCCACATAACCTGCACCAATTCCATCACCAGTTCCATCACCACCAGATTCATCATCACCACCATCAGATTCATCATCACCACCATCAGATTCATCATCATTTCCATCACCAGTTCCATCAGCATAAGATTCATCATTGTTAGAAGACGGTAAAGCAAGAAAATAATCTTCACTTGAACCAATTACAGCACCAGTTACATCACCATCAGATTCGTCATTGTTAAAATGCTGTACGTCATTGTTAGAATGCTGTAAAACAAGAAAAATGGCATTAACACTAGGATCATTGTTAGAATGCTGTAAAACAAGAACAATGGCATTAATGAATAAAGACTTTGCAAAGTCAAAGGTGTTGCGAGCATTTTTAACATACATTGTTTACCACAGCGGTTACATCACCAGTTCTATCACCATCAGATTCGTCATTGTTAGAATGCTGTAAAACAAGAAAAATGGCATTAATGAATAAAGACTTTGCAAAGTCAAAGGTGGTGCGAGCATTTTTAACATAAATTGCTTACAGCTCCATCAGATTCATCATCACCACCATCAGATTCATCATCATTTCCATCACCAGTTCCATCAGCATAAGATTCATCATTGTTAGAAGACGGTAAAGTAAGAAAATAACCTTCACTTGAACCAATTACAGCACCAGTTGCATCACCATCAGATTCATCATTGTTAGAATGCTGTACGTCATTGTTAGAATGCTGTAAAACAAGAAAAATGGCATTAACACTAGGATCATTGTTAGAATGCTGTATGCTGTAAAACAAGAAAAATGGCATTAATGAATAAAGACTTTGCAAAGCCAAAGGTGGTGCGAGCATTTTTAACATAAATTGCTTACAGTTGCACCAGATGGAGGCACATCAGCTTCAACTGAAGGTTCACTAGGATCATTGTTAGAATGCTGTAAAACAAGAACAATGGCATTAATGAATAAAGACTTTGCAAAGTCAAAGGTGTTGCGAGCATTTTTAACATACATTGTTTACCACAGCGGTTACATCACCAGTTCCAGCACCGGTTACATCACCAGTTCTATCACCATCAGATTCGTCATTGTTAGAATGCTGTAAAACAAGAAAAATGGCATTAATGAATAAAGACTTTGCAAAGTCAAAGGTGATGCGAGCATTTTTAACATAAATTGCTTACAGTTGCACCAGATGGAGGCACATCAGCTTCAACTGAATTTAAGATAAGTTTATTGATATTACTACTCAGTATTGCAGATAATAAAAAGGGAGGCACCAATCGATCACATGATCCCTCTCAGTCAGTCGCCTGAAAAAACGGCTCCCTTTCAGTCGCCTGAAAAAGCCACGGATCCCCCCCCCCCCCCCCTCCCAACCCCCCCAAACCGTAAACCCTAACAATCCCCAGCCCTAACCTCGCCGGAGTTTGCCGTGGACTGAGAGATCGTGGATTTCAGTCGATTGTAGCAAAGTAAATCCGTAATAAAATAAAATCCTAGTTTTATCGATGCTAAATTCAGCGTTGCCGTACAGTACATACCTTTATTTCACCAACGGCAGCGTCGACACTGGGATCATCATCAGTGGCTCCTTCACCGGGAGATTCCTTCGTCCGCTCTCCCTCATCAGAGAGGGCGGTGCGCCTCTTGCTGGCGCTCTTCTTGCTGGCGGTCCTCTTCTTGCGCGTCGGTCCTCTTCTTGCGGCGAGATTTCTCCGCCCGCTGCTCTTCCTCATTAGAGCCGTCGCCCGCCGCCCTCCTGTGGGAAGATCCCCCCGCCAGCTCTTCCTCATCAGCGTGCCTCGCCCTCTTGCGGGTGGCCGTCTTCTTGCCCATCAGAGCCGGAGAGACAGAATCAGAGCCCCTGATCAGTGACGGAGCTGAGCGGAAGAGAAGCAGACGGGACGGGCGGTTCTCTTGGAAGTGGTGGGAGGCCGTAATTGAATTTTGTTGCGGGAAAACGAGGGGAAGGCGACTCGACCGTAATTGAATTTTGTTGCGGGAAAACAAGGGGAAGGCGACTCGACTCGAAACTGGAAAGGCGACTCGACTCGACTCGACTCGAAAGTGGTAAATCTCCGGACTGATATTTACGGATATTTTATTTCTAATGAATCCAAACTTGATTAAGTAACGGTCCCGTTTTATTACTGGTAAATCTCTAGATCAATAAATACGCATGTTTTAGTTTCTAATAAATCCTAACGTGATTAAGTAAAGGTCCTGTTTCATTACTGGTAAATCTCCTGATGCATAAATACCCATGTGAATCCCATGATCATCTTGGCAGCGGTATTACTTGAACCACATGAAGAAAAAGTTCAGTGTCTGCTAAGAAACAGAACATGGAGAAAGTTCAGTTCACATCCCAAAAAAATCTGATGACGATATAAAAGTATCACAACATGCAAGCAGGTTTGTTTATCTCTGATAAATCCAGACGTGTTTACGAAAGGCCCGATTTATTACTAATAATGCTCTATATCGATAGAAACGCTTGTTTTATTTCTGATAAGTCCAAACTTGAACAACAATAGGTACGTTTTATTACTGGTAAATCGCCTTAGCGATAAATGCGGATGCTTTATTTCTGATAAATCCACACGTGATTAGTAAAGGCCCGTTTTATTACTGGTAAATCAATCTATTGATAGATACGTATGTTTTGTCTCTGATAAATCCAGACGTGATTACGAAAGGCCTGATTTATTACTAATAATGCTAGACTATCGATAGATACGCATGTTTTATTTCTGATAACTCCAAACTTGAACAACAATAGGTAAGTTTTATTACTAGTAAATCTTTCTATTGGTAGATACGTACGTATTATTGCGGCTGGCACCACAGGCTGCAGCAAGCAACAGGAACCAGCAGTAGCCAGCAATTGGTGTGGCGAAGAAAAATCTCATATGTGATATTTCACTATCCAGTGTGAAAACAAGAATCAGCGGTAGCCAGCAATTTGGACCTTCTTCGTCACTGTGAAAACAAGGGGGGCGCTGCTTGGCGAGTGAATGAACTGTTGGGTGGAGTTGGGTGTTGAGTTTGGTCAACATGTTGAGTTGGATGAATCGTATTTTGGGAACACTGTGTAACATGGACGTGTTGATTTTCCTCGCTACATGTTTAGTTTTGGTGCATCCACGCTAAACTACGCGTAACATGTGAGGTCACCGATTGTGCAACTGTGTGCTGCTTTTCCTGGACTTGTTTTCTGGCTCCATCTTGAGTTTGGGTGCACACTCAGTGCTGCTTGTTTAGTTTCCTGTCTACCTATTGACTTTTGCAAACGTGTTGAGTTTTGTAAACGTGGTACATGTTGAGATTGGAGCACGATTGGAGCAGAAACACACTAGTGTTTTTCCAGAAGGCAAGACAAGAGCACGATTGGAGCAGAAACACACTAGTGTTTTTCCAGAAAGCAAGACAATATACAAATGGAGTATTTTTCCATAATATGTAATGATCAGTAGTATGAAAAATAAATGGAAACTCATCATGAAAGGCAATGAAGGAAGCGCTGGGCGGCCTGCTTAGGCTGGATAGGCCGTTTATGGACCGGCCTACTACTTCACCAAACGTTCAGTGGGTTCAGTTGTCACCTCGTCTCCCTCGCTTCCCTCATCTTGCCCCGTCGCGTCGCTTCCTCACCGTCGCGTCGCTTCCTCATCTCCGCTTCTCGTGTGTATATATTTCCTCCGCGTTTTGTTCGCTTCGCTTCTGTCGAGTTTCGCTTCCCTCGCGTCGCTTCCCTCCCTGTATTGTTCTCCGTGATTGGCAGTGGGATCAAGATGACCAAGAGGAAGGTGTCCGCGATTGGCGGTGGGAGCACGCCCCCGTCGAAGAAAAGGAGCCGAGCGCTGAAAGGAGACTCGGAATGGGGCGACGAGTGCTGCATCTGCAAAGATGGCGGCCTGCTACTACTATGCGAGTTTGGGTAATTTAATTTGTCAAATTTCCCTTTCTGATATGCATAGCAGCTATGTTTTATTTTGGATTTAATCCCCAGGAACTGCTGAAAGTCATACCACTTTCAGTGCGTGGGACTAGACGCTAGCATTGCCAACTCAGGAGACAAATGGTTCTGCGAAAAGACCATGTTGTAATCAACGTCGAAGACGATGAAGATGAAGTAATCGAAGTAATCAACTTAGAGCATGATCATCTCCCTGCGCAGCAGCAAGTCCAGTTTGATTACCATCCATGGCTGCTGTATAGGCCTGCATGGTTCTACAAGGATCCTCAAGGTGATCAACAAGGGCCAAGTTCACTGGCGCAGTTGCGTGATTGGAACAAAGATGGGTACTTCGAAGACGATTGCAAGATATGGAAGCTTGGGCACCCAAAAGAATCAGCCATTTTGCTTCGTGACGCCCTGCTTGTTATCACTTAGTTTATTCAATTACTTGGTCTATTATGTAAGTGCCCTGAGTATTTTGGAACAGGCCACTAGTACTCTATTTTTCATGTTGAGTTTGAAGTACCTGCTACTTTTCCTAAAGTGTTGCGTTTCTGATCTGTGGAGTGTCATTTGATGTCTAACTTTGTGCTTATGTGTTTTGCAACTATCGTGTGAAACGGGACGCACTTATCCTTTCACTGCTTATCCTTTCTTTCGTTCTTTTTTGTATAAGCTGGAGGTCCGATCTATCAAAGCGTTTGCTTATCCTTTCTTTCGTTCTTTTTTGTATAAGCCGGAGGTCCGATCTATCACAGCGTTCCTTTCATACAAGCCCTACTGTCCGATCTGTTGCACCACCGCGGATGCTAAGGATGCACGCAAGAGATGCCGGCCCACATTGCGCTTACTGAGGGCTAGTGGGCCTGCGTTGGCGAAGCCCACGACGAGGACCCGCCTTGTCATGGATAGGAGCCGCATCCGGCACTTAGCAGTGCGGCGCGCGGCGACATGGCCGGCGTTTCGGTTAAACAGTTGTAGCACAACATATTTGGAGCAAAAACAGAGTACAAAACAGGGCAGCGGGCTTGTCGTCGACATGGCTGGTCGTGACATGGCCGGCGTTTCGGTTAACAGTTTTGGTTAAACAGTTGTAGCACAACATATTTGAAGCAAAAACAGAGTACAAAACAGGGCAGCTGAGGCATACCGGGCTTGTCGTCGACATGGCTGGTCGTAGACATGGTTGGGATAGCGATCTGACACATTCGATGGTGGTCAGCTCCTTGGCCGCCGGCGCCTTCTTGCCGTCGCGCTCCACATGGTCTACGAACAGTATCTTGGTGTCGCTCGAGCGCACCACGGCGTCCAGGGCGAGCTTGTCGGAGCAGCCCGGGTGGTCCGCCGGCCTCGCCGATGACCTGGAGCTCTGTCTGCTAGCGTGGGACTCCCACATCTTGCGCCACCGCTCGGCCTCGAGCTCGGTCTGCTTGGTGTTGATTTTTTTTTTGACGAAAAACTGTAGGGAAGTTCCCCACAGTACCTGCCTTTTTATATTTATCAGATCAATGTACAAGAAGCAAAGAAAACAGGAAGGGGCAAAGGGGAGATCTAACTATCTAACTATGCTAGACAACTAAAAAAAGAAAAGATTACATACATACAACAGAGCCAGAAAGGCTGACTGAGATAAACATCTACGTTAGATCAAGTCTAACCAAGCTCTGATAGCTTGGTGATGTTCTTCTTTGATTCTGTACAAATGAAGAACGACTTCTTCTCGAAACATCCTTTTCCAACTTGCAACACTAGGCTGTTTGTTGTCAAAGATTTTAGCATTTCTCTGCTTCCATAAAGTCCATGCTGCTACAGAAAAAATTTCCATGAAGAACTGGTATTGAAAATTTTGCTTGGCCATTGTAATATTTTCATAGACATCTTTCTCTTCGTCCCATATAAATCCAAGACTGAACCAGCAATTCACAGTAAAAGTGCATTCAAAAAACAGATGAAAAAGGGTCTCTTCTGTGCCTCTATTGCATAGAACACAATTATAACCCGATTCTAGGAGCTGATTTCTTCTTCTAATCATATTTCTTCTAATCATATTTCTTGTGTTAACCCTGTCCTTGAGAATTAGCCATACAAAAAATTTGATCTTTGGTATACACTTACTTTTCCAGTTCCACAGGAACAGAGGAGAGCAGCTCATACCATGGAATTGATGATTATATAATCTGCTGGCTGTGTAGACAGTTCCCCAAGTGTAGCTCCATACATCCATATTCTCTTGATTTATATCCATTACTGTAATATCCTCTTGTAAAGCAAGGAGTTCTTCATATGCTTGTTGGGAGAGTGGCAAGTGAAACAATTCTTCAAAGCTTTCTACCTCCATTACTTTTGAGAATGAGGCATACTTATCTATTGAAAATGAATATAGCCTGGAATATTTGACTGAAAAAACCTCTTCACTGATCAGATCATGCCAAAGAGATATTGTGTCCCCCTTTCCAATATTGCATTTCACAATTTCTCTATAGGTTGTCTTCAGCCTTAGAACATCCTTCCACCAGAATGAACCAACTTCATTTGTGTGATGCGGCACTTTGTCTGAATAGTACTTCGACCAAATTAGCTTTACCCAGGGGATGTCCTTTTTATTGTAGAATTTGTCTAAATGTTTTGTGAGCAGAGCTTTATTATGTACTCTGAGATCTTTGACCCCACATCCACCTTTATCCTTTGGCAATATGACTTGTTCCCAAGCTACTAGATTTCCACTTTTCTTTTCTCTGTTGTTACCTCTCCACAAACACTGTTTTAGTATTTTCTCAATACTGTCTATAACTTCTTCTGGGAATTTAAGAGTACACATGCCGTAAACTGGAATTGATGTCAAAACAGATTTAATCAACTGCAATCTTCCAGAGTAATATAAGAATCTTGAGCTAGCAGTCAGAACTTTTTGAATTCTGCTAATTATCGGCTCATAATGCCTGACCAGTGGCTTAGTTGTACCCAATGGCAATCCAAGATAAGTAAATGGTAGGGAGCCCACTTGGCAACCAAAGGTAGCAGCTAAATGGTTGATCTTCTCTCCTGCTACATTGATTGGGATCATACAAGATTTGTTATAATTGACTTTTAAGCCTGTAGCTTCAGCAAAAGAATTCAAAATGCTCTTGAGGAAAATTAATTGTCTTGAGCTTGCTTGCATCACCAATAATGTACCGTCTGCATATTGTATAATGGGGAAGTCCACCTCTGTGGGAAGTCCACCTCTGACTCTTGTGGTATGGGGGTACCAAGTAAGCCCTGTCTATATGCTTTATTGATAATGCTCTGCAATAAATTTGCTGCTAGTACAAATAACAATGGAGAGAGTGGGTCCCCCTGCCTCACACCTCTTTTGCAATGGAACTTCTTCCCAGGAACACCATTTAGTAAAACTGATGAGGATCCAGAAGATAAAATTTCAAGTACCCATTTGTTCCATTTTTCTGGAAAGCCTTTAGCTTGTAAGTTCTGAATAATTGCTTGATGCTCCACTGTATCAAAAGCCTTTTCAAAATCCAATTTTAGTAGCAAAATTTGCCTCTTAGAATGGTGGCACTGATGTAGATACTCAAACGACCATGCCAAAAATCTTGTATGGTCCTTGATTAATAAATCCGTACTGATTTATATGGATTACCTTCATAATTACCCTCTGAAGTCGATTGGCTAGCAACTTTGTAATTAGCTTCAGTGATATATTTAATAGGGAAATAGGCCTAAAGTCATCACAAGTTTCAGGAGTGTCCTTTTTCAGTATCAGGGTTATATAAGACGAATTGATGCTTTCTAGGCCAACTTCATGCCTGTAAAACTCATCAATCAGCTTGTAAAAATCTTCCTTGATTTTCTGCCAACAATGCTTCATGAATTTCCCATTAAAGCCATCTGGGCCTGGAGATTTATCATTGGGCATATGCTTGATCACTTCATCTATTTCATCTCTATTGAAAGGTGCACACAATTCATCAAGTTCTTCATGTCTGTCCATTATCTCCTCCAAGTTGAAAAGCATTGTTGTTTTCTGAGATATGCCCATTCTATTCTTGAATGCATTCCAAAATAAAGCAGCCTTCTCCTCATGGTCGGTCACCATTCTACCATCTGTAGTTTGTATTTGTGCAATTACATTTCTTCTATAGGATTCTGTTGCCATAGAATGAAAAAAATTGAGTATTTTCATCACCCAACTTAACACATCTCATGGTGAACCTCTTTTTCCAGTATAATTGTCTGAAATGCAACAGTTTTTGCATGTGTGCTTTGACAATTTCTCTGAAATTCCACTCAGGATCAAATAGGGATCTCAGCTCTTCAATCTTGTCCATTGTATCTACTATAACATTGCAGTTAGATATAGCTCTGTTAAGTTGTGAAAACTGCTTGCTCCAGTCCTTCAAACTGTCTTGGTGGATCTGCTCCTGGTTTTCATGTGAAATACTTGAGTGATCGTCATTTTCGTTTTTCGGTGGCATCAAAGGCAGTTGGTTTTCATGTTTACAATCTGAAGCGTTTCATTGGTTCGGCCTTTGATGTCTATTTCCATCTCTGGAATGATGGTGTTGCACACTGGGAAAGGGACAAACGCATCTGGGAGGAAGAACAGGCCAAAGAATGGACTTTGGTCACACGCAGAAAGCGCAGATCACCTTCCAAGATCAAACATGTCAGTTTTGCTTCTCGTCTCATTCAAGATTCGCCTCCAGTGAAACACAAGCCAGTTCTTGCAGCTCCAGCACTGAAATTTGGTTCGTTCTGTTTTCCTGTTAATTCTGGGAATTCAACAGATCGATGCCTGACATTTGGTTCAAAGGTTTCGGGCATTGATAACAATTTGGTTGGAGTCTCGACTGCTTTTGCTCGTCTTCAGAGGGACTTACAGATGGATCAATTTTCTTGTTCTTCAAATATTTCTTCGGCAGATCCTAAATCATCGGCAGTTATTATTCCTGATAAGTGCAACGTAATTCCCTCTCCTTCCTTTTGTTTGAACTGTCTCGCTATGGGCCATACAAAGAAGTGGTGTACCAGCCCAATTCGATGCAAAGCCTGCTACAATTATGGCCATATAGCACGCTGGTGTCTCACACGTGCGCGTCCGAGAGTCTTTTGGGCCCCAAAAAAGTCAACTGGAGTCAATGGAATATCTCGTACTGATATCATCACCAACGTCAAGACCCCGGACTCCTCGACTCCGCTGTCGTGCTCTGTTTCAGATCCGCCGCCTCCGTCTCTGCCAAGAATAAACTCTACTGACGAAGCCATGGCGAAGTATACAGAAAATGACAATGGGATAAATAATGTGGCACAAGATCATCTACAGTCAGCACAGCCGGTAAACCAAGTTTCTCAACTTCCAGAAGTGGAGCAAGATGTGATTTCTTTCAACAATTCAGTGCCAGGTGTACAAGAGATCAGTCCACCTAGAATTGGCCCTGCTTTACCACCTGACATGATCATCTCGAAAGTTTGTGATCAAGCTATCAAGTTTGCTGCTCAGCATATGGCTGGAATAGTTGAAAGACCTCTAGCATTACACATTCTAAACCAGAAGAGGTCATGGGGCACAGCTTTTCAGACAATAAGAATTGATGCTTCAGCTCTGAAAATCTCTCTTGGTGAAACTGTCCATAAGAGTAGCGCAAGGAAACTGATTTTTGAGCCTGCACAATCTGAAGAGCTAGCCATTGTCCCATATGAACCAGTGCTGCAGGTTGAACTTTTGAAACTATGGGCTAATGGAGGACTAAAGTTCAATGAGAGCATTGAAGTGCTACCTGAGAATGAGATTGCAAATGGGAAAACAGAACCAATTACAGTTTCTACCCAAGAAAGTTCAGAGGAAATGGCGATGCAGTCTAGCAACTCAGAGCTTGGTGAGCAAGAAGATGTCAATGCTACAGTACACAACAGTGACCTGACTAGTGTTGCAGATCAGACCACATCACAAGCAACTCAACAAATACTAACAATGGCTTTCCCACCTCCAAGGCCTGCTAGGATGCAAAGAAAAGGATTGTTGATGGCAGCTGCTTCTCTTGATCCTTCAAATGCTACAGAGTTGTCAGCTGCAAGGCGTAGGAGCCCAAGACTTGATGAGAAAAATAAAGGTTTCTACAAGCATGTGTGGCTGGAAGACACACCAAGAAAGAGAAGGAAAAGAACTGTCAAAACCCAAGATCAGGCTGGTCTAGTTTCAAGCTTGTATGCAATAGTTAAAAATGTAACTGATGAACCACAAGCTCAAATCCCAGTGGAAACCATGCAGGAGTTAGGTGAGAGGTACTGCCAGATAGCACCTGAGGAGCTAACTGCAGAAAAGCTGATGCAGTCCAGGATGTCCAATGGATAGAAAAGCCCAAAGGAAAATACTGGAGACAGTCTTCACACTGCTCACTTTTGAAGTTGTGTTATCTTGGCTTATATACTCTGAACTATCTGTCTGGTTCAAGTTTATATATGATGGTGGTTTTCTTTGGCTATATTATGATGTGCTTGCTCAAGTCTGGTCCTTCCAGCACTATGGTTCATGTTTGCAACTATTGGTACATACTGGTCTGTCCAGTGACTGTACTTAACAGATCATGCTTTGCAATCTGTTTTCTTCTCTGTGACAATTGGTTGTTTAATGGAGACATCAAATAGAAATTGGAATGTGAGAGGCACTAATGATGATGCTAAATGGAATTCTATCAGAGAAAAAATAGATGAAAGCAACAGTTCTATCATATGTCTGCAAGAAACTAAGAGAGATAATTTTGATTTGCGTTACATTCATCGTTTCACGCCAAGAAGATTTGACAAATTTGATTTCTGCCCATCTGATGGGGCCTCTGGAGGCATTTTAGTCATATGGAACAGTGCAATTTTTTCTGGTGTCACCACGGATAAGCAAAGCTTCTCAATTAGCATCACTTTCACTTCAAGGCATAATATGGAATCCTGGAACCTTATCACTGTATATGGACCTTGTCAAGGTCCTAGAAGATTGGAGTTTGTCAACTGGTTGCTTAATCTGGACGAGGATAGTGATAAAAATTGTATCTTACTAGGTGATTTCAACTTCTATAGATCCTCGGAAAATAGAAACAGGCCAGGAGGTAATATAAGTGATATAGCAACTTTCAACAATATCATTGGTCATCTCGGTTTGATTGAATTACCACTGAAAGGAAGATCTTTTACATGCAACGTGTTCCTCTTATGCAACAAATTGATTGGGTTCTTTACAAATGCATCATGGACACTACAGTATCCAGATACAATGGTAATACCACTTGCGAGAATTATTTCTGATCATGTGCCATGTCAAGTTAAAATTGGTTACACATATACCAAAGGCAAATATCTTTAGATTTGAAAACTTTTGGGTGCTACAACCAGATTTCAATGAAATTGTGGAGCAGAATTGGTGTTGATTTTAACTCTTATGTGTTGAGTTTCGCCCTGTGCTGCTGATTCTGACCTGTATGTGTGCTGTTGCTGAAGTTTTGTTTGAAGGAGGTTTCTTTGAAGGAGGCTGCAGGAAGTTTTGTTTGAAGGAGGCTGGTCGTTGACGCAGATGTAGCGCGATTACTTCATTTCTTTCATCATCTGGAGCTGATGATCGGTAAAATATGCCACGTTTACTTGGGTGTAATCCATCCTTAGTACAGAGGCTTACGGTGAAGCTTTGTGGTGTGCAAGAGCAGGTCGCGTTTATACACGGGCTACCTCCTTTGCTTTGAAGTTCACCGCTGAATCCTTCTATTTCGGTCATTATATGCAAACCCAACATAATGTTGATGGAACGTTACTCAGACTATGTTGTTGTCATCCGGTCATACTCATAATAACCTTGGTAAATGGGAGTAGTAGCGTGCAGGGTAAAGTCAGCTCTGACATGGCATTAAAATGGAAGCTCCTGCTGCTACTGGACCACTTTAAGTTGCCTTCAATTCACTGTCCAGGTTGGTGGTGATGCTGCCGCTCTTCGGCCACTTTATGCTGCCTTCAATTCACTGTCCAGGTTGGTGCTGCTACTCGTTTAGTCTCTCCCGGTCTCCCCTCACTCTTCCAGGCTTTCACTCGTCTTCCACTCTTGCTCTTACCCTTGACTGGATTGCCTTAATCTCTTCAACCTTCACCGCCACTTGGGATCGACAATCCTCCACTACAGCATTCATCTCATCTCGGAGTTCCGGCACCTTACCCATAGATGCCTTTAGCAAAGGCTCCACTGATGGAAGTACCAGCATGCCCTGTTCCAGGTCCTGAAAGTATAAGGGGATAAAGAAAATGACTAATAGCACTGAATTATAATGGATACATTATAATCTGAACTGTGTTGTCCTTACCTGATGAATTTTCTTGCGTTTATGGGCACCGTACTTCCTGTCTTTGTCCCGTTCCAACTCCTGAAAGGACAAGGGAACAAAGAATGACTGACAGCACTGCTTTTTAATGGATTTATATTACACTAATCTGAAGCACGGGGGATTCGTCCTTACCGAGCAATTTCTCTTGCATTTGGCATCATTAGGCTTCTTGCCCTTCTGAGATTCCATAGCTCGCTTTCTTCTCTTGTTCTTGGAAACCAGAAAAGACACCAACGTAAAGACAATAGTTTACAATATTCTAGTTCCAAAGTACGAGCGCATTGACTGGTTACTTACAATGGGAACATATGCGTTGAAGCCGTCTTCTGTCTTTGCTTTCGGCACCAGCTCTTCAACCATTTTGTCGTCGATGTGCTTGAGCCGTGGGATCTTCTCCACTTCTTCAGCCGGGAGAAGAGTATCCAGGTAACATATCTAAAGAGCACAGTTTATTGTTAAACATAACCAGATACCATATCTTTACTGTTAAACATAAAACTAATTGTTCATAGATTAAAGAACTTACAACTAGGAGAAGTGGGCAACCCCAAGAAACACTATCCGACTTGTTTTCTTTCACTTCCCTTTGCTTCCTTTTGATGACACCATTCCTCACGTTTTTAAAAATGACCTTGCACCAGTCGATTGAGTCCGTCTTTGCAAGGTCATAACATAAAACGCTGTATCCGGTAAGGTTATTGTCAGCAGATGGCAGCAAAAACCGGTTGAACAAAAGGCAGAAGAAACACTGAGCTTCCTCTCAAGGTCCTTTAGGGTTTCCTTGACGTATTTGCAGTACCGCTCAAGACTTTTAGGAGTGATCTTTCGTACATTTTTTTTTAAGCTCCCCGTCTTTATTTACAGTGGTCTCAAAATTCACCTGAATTCCAGCGTTATCCATCTCATTGCATAGTTTTCTTAACGCAGCACTCGGGTCACCAGCAACTATATCAGTCAAAGTGCCTCCAAAAGGTGCTTTAAGGATTCTATGAATACTCTCTGGTGTGACCAGTACAGACTTCCCAGGTTTAATATTGATGAAAAATGAATTTTCATCATCAGGGTTCACAACAGATTGATCCATTAGCCACATGATCAACTCTCTGTCCTGAAGACGACTCACTTTGAATTCCAATAAGTGCTCAAACCCATGTTCTTTGACCTTAGTTTTCGCATCATCTGACAAATCTTTAGCAGCCTTGAGAACAACTGCAGGGGAGCACCGTGAAAGTGCACTGCTGAATGTTGTTGTTTCAACAACCTGCTAGTAAAACAAAACTGAGGTGTATTACAGATGATAAAACCATAGTTTTTTGTATGCTAAAACTCAGTGTTGCAGATAATAAAAGCCTAGTTTTATTGATACGAAAAATCAGTGTTACAGATAATAAATGCCTGGATAATAAAAAGGCAGGCTTTGTTGATACTATAAATCAGTATTGCAGATAATAAAAGCATAGATAATAATTAAAACCCTAGTTTTATTGATGCGTTGCCGGACAGCACTAACCTTTTCGATTTCATCCTCATCCGCGTCACTGGAATCATCAAAGGCGGCGGCGTCACTGGAATCGTCTCCGGCAGCGTCGTCACTGGTGGCTCCTTCACTGGGAGATTCCTCGATCCCCTCGTCCTTTTCAGAGGCGTCGAACGCAGATCTCTGGCGGGCGGCCATATTCTTCTTGCGGGCGGCGATCTTCTTGCCCATCAGAGCTGGGGAGGCGGAATCAGAGCCGTAGTTGGTCTAGGTGGAGGGGCGGAAGAGAAGCAAACGGGACGGGTGGTTCTTTTGGAACGGGGAGAGCTGGAGTTGAATTTTGTTGCGGGATCCAGCGGGAGAACAGTGGTCAGCAGCTCGGACATCCTATTACTCCCTCTCTCCACAAAGGTTAGCATTTGTTGACTTTCAGTCATCGAGTTTGACCATTCATTTCATTCAAAATATTCATGATAATATAATTTATTTTATTATAACTTGTTTTATCACTAAGTGTCGGGTACCTATTTTTCAAGTACCCGATACCGCGTACATACTACGTACAAATACCGACCAAAACCCAAAGGTCCTGTGCGAAAAGGTACAGCGGAGTGCCGGGCCCATGAAGGGGCCCGGTTAGGCGGGAAGCACAACGACTGCCCTTAGCCTCTCCGCTCCTCACGGCCCGCTAAGGGCCCAACCGCACAAGACCACATGGTCGTGGCCCCGCATTAAAGGAGCGCAACTCGGGCGGGACGACCCGCCCGATTCCCTCACGACGCGAGTCGGGAGTCGTGGGGTCGAGCGACTGCTCCGACCAATGCACCGGCCAGCCGTCGTCCGTCGCCCATTCGTCCCGACAATGGTCGGGATCGACGGAGGGCCTCGACCCGAACCGAACCCGACCCCGACGACCGGGAACCAAGCACGGGGGCGGCGTCGATGCTTCGGTCTTCCGCGGACGTACTACCGACCGGTTCAGGATAAGGATCCGCTCCGCATTAACTCCTGAACGGCGGAAAAGTACACTGTGCCTGACGTACGACGGAATGGGGGGCGTCGCATCAAGACCGGGAGTGGAACGACGAATGCGTGTATCAAGTACGCCCCACAGTCAACGACAACGCACGGAATGACCGTCGCCTAACTCAACAGCGGTCCACAGCACCATCAACAGCGACCAACAGTGCCGATCTGGGAATGGGCGATCCACAGCGCCCAGACAAGACGCGGATGACATCATCAAACGACTTGGTGAGAGGATTGCGGCGGAAGCCATCGAGTCCGACGAGGACGACCTGACTCCATCTCCACCGCCTTTCTTTTATCTTTACTTCCTTTCTTTTTCTTTTTTCCTCCATCTGTAACCGTTTTCCTTGGAATATAAAAGGGAAGATTGGGCTGGGGGGGAAGAGGAGAGTGCCTTTTCGCACACAGAGAGCTCTTTCTCACACACATACGAACACACACACGAAAAGGCAAACGGCAGAGACTTGGGAGCGAATCCCTCTCTCGCCCTCAGCCCGTAATCCCTACTACGAGCAATACAAGAAAAATCATGAACTGGACGTAGGGCATTTCGAGGCCTGAACCAGTATAATCCCTCGTGTCATTCGCAAACCTACTGATCACCATCAAGCCGCGCACAAATTTACTCGTCCGCCGATTACTTAACACCGACAGTTGGCGCACCAGGTAGGGGACCTCCGCGCGCTTGACAACGATCGCGACGTCAGCTGATGGCTTTGTGGCCGCCAGCATCCCGCGGTCGCCTCCCGTATCGCGGGAGCGCCCGCGGAAGGGACCGGAGGCGCTCCGCCGCGCCGTCTTCCCGGTTCTACACACCAGTCACGGTCCCGTACCGTGTCTTCCGCTTCGGCGATGTGGACTTCCTCACGGACCACGCCGAGCTGCAGCGGATGTGCAGTAGCGCCGGCTCGGCGCCGCTGCGCGTCTTCACCTCGGATGTCCACCTCTCGCGTGGACGGGGGGCCAGGGCATTGCCCGTGCGCTTCGAAGCGTACCTCGGTGCAAACCCCGGTCAGACGAATGCCGGCGCATCTTCTACGCGCTGGCTCTCCTCAACAACTGCCTTGTGGACGGACCACCGCTCCTGCCGGTTACGAGGCCTGGGAGCGCCGAGCCTCTCTGCCGTCTCGGCTGCGGGAGTCGATGGAGGCGCTGGAGCGTGAGCTCGCGTGTCGCTTCCCACCCGGCAGGGCCGGCCGCCTCGGCCCCGCCGTTCACACCCCTGCGTTTGTAGGCGCGGAGCCCGCAGACGCCGAGGACCGTGATTCCATCGAGGACCTACTTGCTGAGTGTTTCGGTGCACTCTCGTTCGACCCGTCCCGTGATTGCTTCATGGCCGAGATCCGGGACGGAGACCTCGCTGACCCCAGCGACGGGAAGGTAACGACGGGGGCGAGCCCTCTGGAGACAACGGTGCGAGCCCAGACCCTGTGCCTGTGGGGGAGAGGGCCGCCCCTCCACGACAGGACCCACCTGCTTTGGAGCAGCTGCTCGCGCGGAGGCGCGAGCTTGCCGATATGGAGTGCGGCATCGAGCGGGAGCGTCAGCTCCTGGAACGGGAGATTGCCACGCGGCGCGCCCCCGGAGAGCGCGCTCGCGCCATGGCACGCGACGTGCAGCACCGCATCGTGCACGACGCCGTGGACACCCCTCTTCGCCTCCCGCGCGCCAGCCAAAATCTGGCGGCGGCCGCGGCCCTCGCGCGAAACCTTCCACAACCTGCGACCCCGGAGGACGACCGGAAGCGCAAGGAGCTCCTGCAACTGCTTGAGGTGGCGGCGGAGCAGCAGGCCGAGAGTTCGCTGTCCCGACAGCGCGCACTGTACGCCCTCCAATGCTCCGCCGACCACCACGACGACGAAGGCCAGCAAATATGATCGGTAAGAAGGCAAGATAAGATTGTGGCCAATCAGAGGTAGAACCATCAATTCTTTACCTCCGGTGCTGGTCTAGTTCTGATTCCCGTGACGACGACATGTTGGTCGACAAGTTCCTTTGTTTTGTCGCCAAAATCTGCACAACAGTAAATCAACCCGTTTATAGAGACCTAGGAATCGAATATGGAACTATCACAATAACGAACATTGTAGATCCCTCACAACTCTTCTTTTCTCTCCCCAACCCCCAACAGTCACAGCAGCAGAATCACCCTACGCAGGCCAGTTCGATTCCCCTAGATTGTCTAGTTAGTGTCAGTTCGATTACCTTGTTTCGTTAGTTACCTTAGGTGGCAGGTTCAGTTCAATGTTCAAGAGCTCTCTTTAGGGTGGTGTTTATCCATAGTTCAGGTCCAAGTACGACTTCGCAGCATAGTCATCCATAGTTCACGGAAAATACCACTGAAATTTGAAAGTTCACGGCGTTCTTACTTTTGCAACATATGTTGATTAAGTAATCAAGACCAAATCAACAGAACATGGCACATGCAAATCACTGAAAGTTGAGCTGCATCTGAAGCCTCAAGCCATTGCATATCTCAGCATTTTCACAGTGTTGTGCAGGATTCCACCTACGAGTGCATGTGAGAAAAGTACTCGGAAGGCTACAAAACTCGGGAAGCCAATCAGGTAGCACATGAACTAGCTAGGGAAGGTTCTTCTTCGAAATTAGCTTGTATTTGGCCTTCGCCTGGTGCTCTCCCTGCTGGCTGCTCCTGATTCTTTAGGATTTTAGAAAAATATAAAAATAATTTTTGGATCAAAAGAAAAAGAAAAGTAAAATGGAAACGGAACACAGGCTCATTCCTCCCCCTCTCCCTTTCGGCCCATGCGGCACCGCACTCCGGCCCAGCTCGCATCCGCTCCACTCATCAGCCATCCCTCTTTGTCATCGATCCGCTGCGCCACCCGCTCGCTCACTCTCCACTTGCTCCTGCCCACCACTCGCCAAACGCAAATATGCAAAGTTACACGTAGTTTAGTACTAGACACGCAACACATTAGGAAAAGTAGCAGGTACTTTAAACTCAACATGAAAAATAGTGTACTAGTGGCCTGTTCTAAAACAGTAGTGTGTTTCTGCTCCAATCGTGCTCCAATCTCAACAGGTAGCACTTTTCCAAAGCAGCACTGAGTGTGCACCAAAACTCAAGATGGAGCCAAAAACCCAACAAGTCCAGGAAAAGCAGGACACAGTTGCACACGCGTAGTTTAGCGTGGATGCACCAAAACTAAACATATAGAGAGGAAACTCAACACGTACAACCAGACATACTAATTATAATTAATAATAGATAATAGGGCCAGGAGTCGGCCAATCCAGAGTTCATCAACCATACATAATATTATAATTAAGATAAATATAGAGGGTGCGACGAGGATGACGACGACGGCAACGACAGCTCACGGCAGCCAGCCAGGTTGGCGAGGAGGAAGACGATTGCGACGGCGGCGACAGCTCACGGCCACGGCAGCCAGCCATGGTTCTTGGCCAGGGTGCGGTGGCGGCTCCTCTTCTTGTCGTCGTACTTGTCGCCGCGGCGCATCACCGCTTTGGTGTGGTTCATGGCGGCTGGGACAGTCCAGCGCTCCTGTTTTAGACCAATGCAAATAGGCCAGCGGACCGTTCCATCGGGGAAGAACTTGAGGCGCAGATCGTCGCCGCGAGGCAGAGGCTTTCTGTAGCCGCGCCTCCGGTCTTCCTCGGTGTCCGTGAACGGGAGCGCGCTGCCGGCGATGGTGACTTCTCAGCGTACCACCCGCGTTCGGGAGATGGAGACCTCTCAACGAACAGGCGACGCGCCGGAGCAGGAGACGCGATGAAACCGGTGCGGGAGCGCGATGCGGCGCCGCTGCTGGACTCGATGCCGGAGAGCGGCGACGCGCCGAAACCGGTCCGGGCGCGCGACGCGGAGCCGCCGCCGGACGGGGTCCGGGCGCGCGACGAGCCGCCGCGGGACGGGGTCCGGTGCGCGCGACGCGGAGCCACCGCTGGACGGGGTCCGGGAGCGCGACGCGGCGCCGCCGCTGGACGGAGTACTGCAGGGCGCCATGGAGCAGTTCGTCGCAGGATGGGAAAGTTGTAGTTGTACGATGGGAGAGTTGAGAGTTATAGGGGCGGTGAGCACGCGAAAGTTCAAAAGTCACGAATGATTAATGGCGTCAAAAAAAACTAAACCTGCGTCATTATGTACGAGTAATCGAGGGGCCTAGAGGCACACGCAAAAAAGCAATCGAAGAGGCTGGCATGTGATGACTTGCGGTGGTCAGCAGCAGCTGGAAGATGGAGGAGCAAGCGTCGCGTCGCGTCGCCTCGGTAGCCCAGCATGCGTCACTCCACACGCCAGGACGTCAAGAATTAGCAGTATATATTGCTGCGTTTGGCACACGAAGTAAGAGGTAGCCTACGTGGCTCAGCCAGCACACTGCTCCTATTTCCCCATGGGATTCCTTACGTTTCACCAAGGATAGAAGAAATCGTGGACATGTGGCTACACATCGTAACAGACTCCTTTCTTCCATTTCCATATCATGGGTGTGGGAAGGGGGGTTGGTTATTTCACCAAGAGTAGAAGAATATCGTAGACATTTGGCTGGGCAGGACGTGCAGCAGCGACGTCGTGGTTTAGGGAGAGATTGTTAGGAAAAATAAACCACCCCGTGTTCGGCCATGGCGTGCATATGTGTGTCGCGCGTGATGGCGTGCGTGTTTCTGAGTCTGTAGCACCTAGGTGCGTGTGTGTCCTGGTGGTGCGTGAGTTTGTGCTCGCGTTTGCGTCCACCATGTAGGTCTAGGTGCATACAGCCTTTTTATTGAAATAAGCATGGCACGGCTTGTGACCAGCATTAGCAACGAAACTAGCCTTTTTATTCAAAAAGGCTTGAACTAGATTGCGTGTGTGCTGCCCATCTCAGGATGCAAGGGACTGGATCCGACCGAGGGTCAGCCTGGTAGGCTTACACCAAGGTAGAACATGTTTCTACACGCAGGAAAGGAGGCACCGGATCCGTTCTTATTTGACCCATGTGGGGAGGGGGTTAAAACACATAAGGAAAACATAGGGTACATAGTAGCAAAACTTATCTTTTCTCAACTACTTGTTTTGTCAGATAAAAGACGACGCTGGACTTATCAGTAATAAAATACTTATGCACCTCAATGTTCAGCAAATTCTAGAGTTATATGCACGTTGTCCGATCCAAAAACTAGCATCAAGAGCTGGAATTTTGATATCTTTCAGGTCCCCATGTAGGTCTAGGTGCATACAGCCTTTTTATTGAAATAAGCATGACACGGCTTGTGACCAGCATTAGCACCGAAACTAGCCTTTTTGAACTAGATTGCGTGTGTACTGCCCATCTCAGGATGCAAGGGACTGGATCCGACCGAGGGTCGGCCTGATAGGCTTACATAGGGTACATAGTAGCAAAACTTATCTTTTCTCAACTACTTGTTTTGTCAGATAAAAGACGACGCTGGACTTATCAGCAATAAAATACTTATGCACCTCAATGTTCAGCAAATTCTAGAGTTATATACACGTTGTCCGATCCAAAAACTAGCATCAAGAGCTGGAATTTTGATATCTTTCAGGTCCTAGCTTTCTGACATCCTCTGGTAATGAGTCAACCGCTCCATTGAGATCATTAAACAACAGGTAGTATAAAATCTTGGACAGCAGATCGCCCTCCACTGACAGCATTTTTCAGCGAGACAAGGATTAGTGTTAGATACATTTTTTCCTGAATCAATTACTGAGCTGTATAGTCATAAAGAGTTACCTGATTCAACTCATAGACCACTTTATGATTGTCCCCATCATAATACTTCAAGTGGTACATCATATGAAATTCACATTTAACTCCAGGGGGACAAGGACCAACCCCAATAAATGGGAGGCCATCATGATCAAATTTTGCAATTTTTGAGTCAGTAAATTTGACTAATGCCATGTTAAGCCTGTGACGTATCTTCTTCCAGATATCCTTGTGAACCGCTTTCCTTTCACTGGGACAAGCATCGAGTACGTCGATCTGTCCACGAGTGTAGTTGACACAATATACTGACCAATGCTCCATCCAGTAGACCGGCAAAAGAATCTATACATGTTCAAATACAGAGCAAGAGGAAACTGTAAGAATACTAAGCAAGAGGAAACTGTAAGAATACTAAGCTCGTGGTAGAAGATTGTACTTACATGTCTGCACTGCACAAATTGGTCACCGTGTAGTGCAATTTCAGTCTTTCAACAACTTTGTTAGCAGCCTCTTTAGCATTACTAACAGACAACAGGTCTTCCTATGAATGGTACCAATAAAAAGGATAAATGAGAAGATAAAAGCAAATAATCATTATGATAGATTAACACAAATTTTCACTTACAAAAATTTTTGGATCAAGAATGATCCTGTAACCTGAACTCTCCTTGCAAGAAGACTCATCGCTCATGAGACACCTCACATAAAACGATAGGAGTTCACTTGGAAATTTGCATTCAGCTAAGCTTTGGGTAATATCACCTCCAGATATTTGCAAGGTAATATCACTTTTTTCCCGCGGTTTAATGAAAATATGGCTGGTATGAATGGGAAGTGGAAATAAATTGATTATTATCAGTGCAAGTTTAAGGAACTACCGAACTAAAAGCTGCAGGTATTGAATGCAACAGTCAACTGGCAAAAAAAAAAAGTACCTCTTGAACTCTTCACGGCTTATGAGATCCCTCAATTTTTCTGCTTGCTCCACAGGTGGTTCTTGGCGCCAAGAACTATTTGACATGAATGGGCAGGTGAATGGGGTACGTTGTCTAGGATGGTCTCCATGCCTCACCTTAACTCCCAATTTTCTGGCTTTTTGTTTAAATCTTTTTGTGTTTGATAATGGTTCCACAACAGTTTTTCCTTTCATGTTTGGTGATGGTTCCACTTCCACTTCCACATAACCTGCACCAATTCCATCACCAGTTCCATCACCACCAGATTCATCATCACCACCATCAGATTCATCATCATTTCCATCACGAGTTCCATCAGCATAAGATTCATCATTGTTAGAAGCCGGTAAAGCAAGAAAATAATCTTCACTTGAACCAATTACAGCACCAGTTACATCACCATCAGATTCGTCATTGTTAGAATGCTGTACGTAATTGTTAGAATGCTGTAAAACAAGAAAAATGGCATTAACACTAGGATCATTGTTAGAATGCTGTAAGACAAGAACAATGGCATTAATGAATAAAGACTTTGCAAAGTCAAAGGTGTTGCGAGCATTTTTAACATACATTGTTTACCACAGCGGTTACATCACCAGTTCTATCACCATCAGATTCGTCATTGTTAGAATGCTGTAAAACAAGAAAAATGGCATTAATGAATAAAGACTTTGCAAAGTCAAAGGTGGTGTGAGCATTTTTAACATAAATTGCTTACAGTTCTATCAGATTCATCATCACCACCATCAGATTCAACATCATTTCCATCACCAGTTCCATCAGCATAAGATTCATCATTGTTAGAAGACGGTAAAGCAAGAAAATAATCTTCACTTGAACCAATTACAGCACCAGTTACATCACCATCAGATTCGTCATTGTTAGAATGCTGTAGGTCATTGTTAGAATGCTGTAAAACAAGAAAAATGGCATTAACACTAGGATCATTGTTAGAATGCTGTATGCTGTAAAACAAGAAAAATGGCATTAATGAATAAAGACTTGCAAAGTCAAAGGTGGTGCGAGCATTTTTAACATAAATTGCTTACAGTTGCACCAGATGGAGGCACATCAGCTTCAACTGAAGGTTCACTAGGATCATTGTTAGAATGCTGTAAAACAAGAACAATGGCATTAATGAATAAAGACTTTGCAAAGTCAAAGGTATTGCGAGCATTTTTAACATACATTGTTTACCACAGCGGTTACATCACCAGTTCCAGCACCGGTTACATCACCAGTTCTATCACCATCAGATTCGTCATTGTTAGAATGCTGTAAAACAAGAAAAATGGCATTAATGAATAAAGACTTTGCAAAGTCAAAGGTGGTGCGAGCATTTTTAACATAAATCGCTTACAGTTGCACCAGATGGAGGCACATCAGCTTCAACTGAAGGTTCACTAGGATCATTGTTAGAATGCTGTAAAACAAGAACAATAGCATTAATGAATAGTCAAAGGTGTTGCGAGCATTTTTAACATACATTGTTTACCACAGGTTCATCAACACTGGGCTCAATCTCTTGATGCTGATCGAGGGTTCGGCGGTAATTGGCCACCTTTTCCTTTGCTAGCTCCACTGCCCTTGACTGGATGGCCTTAATCTCTTCAACCTTCATCGCCACTTGGGATTGAAAATCCTCCACTATGGCATCCATCTCATCTCGGAGTTCCGGCACCTCATCCATATATTCCTTTAGCAAACATTCCACTGTTGGAAATATGCCCTGTTCCGAGTCCTGAAAGTACAAGGGATAAAGAAAATGACTAATAGCACTGCATTATAATGGATACATTATAATCTGAACTGTGTTGTCCTTACCTGATGAATTCCCTTGCGTTTATGGGCACCATGCTTCGTGGCTTTAGGGTTTCTTCGCTTGTTCTTGCAAACCAGAAAAGCCACTAATGTAAATACAACAGTTTACAATGTTCTGATTTCAAAGTACAAGCGTATTTAGTGGTTACTTACAATGGGAACATATGCGTTGAAGCCGTCTTCTGTCTTTGCTTTCTGCACCAGCTCTTCAACCATATCGTCGTTGACGTGCTTGAGCCGTGGGGTCTTCTCCACTTCTTCAGTCGAGAGAAAAGTGTCCAGGTAACATATCTAAAGAGCACAGTTTATTGTTAAACATAATCAGATACCATATCTTTACTGTTAAACATAAAACTAATTGTTCATAGATTAAAGAACTTACAACTAGGAGAACTGAGCAACCCTAAGAAACACTATCCGATTTGTTTTCTTTCGCTTCTCTTTCCTTCCTTTTGATGACACCATTCCTCACGTTTTTAAAGATGACCTTGCACCAGTCGGTTGATTTCTTCTTTGCAAGGTTAGAACATAAAATGCTGTCTCCGGTAAGGTTATTGTTGGTAGATGGCATCAAAAACCGGTTGAACAAAATGTATAAGAAACACTCAGCTTCCTTCTCAGGGTCCTTGAGGGTTTCCTTGACGTATTTGTAGTACAGCTCAAGATTTTTTTGAGTGATCTTTCGAACAATTTTTTTTTTACCGTTTGCAGTACTCTCAAAATTCACTTGAATTCCAGCTTTCTCAACCTCAATCAATAGTGTAAGTAACGCAGCACCCGAGTCACCATCAAGTTTATCAGTCAAAGTGCCTCCAAAAGGTGCTTTAAGGATTCTATGAATACTCTCTGGCGTCACCTTTACAGACTTCCCAGGTTTAATATTGATCAAAAATGAATTTTCGTCGTCAGGGTTCACAACAGATTGGTCCATTAGCCACATTATCAATTCTCTGTCCTGAAGACGACTCAAGACGACTCACATTGAATTCCAATAAGTGCCCAAACCCATAATCTTTGACCGTATCTTTTGCATCATCTGACAAACCTTTAGCAGCCTTGAGAACAACCGCAGGGGAGCACCGTGAAAGTGCACTGCTAGATCTTGGTATTTCAATAACCTGCTAGTAAACAAAACTGAGGTTACCATTTTGCAAGAGTCATGGCAACCATCAACTATAAAACAGAATTGATTGAGTGGTAGACAGAGAAAGGAAAGGACATAATTGAGCGCCATTTTTTGAAAATCTACCACAGAGAAAGGAAAGGACATAATCGATTGCCCACAAACATTGAGTCACCAAGCAATAACCGTAGCAACACATTTGCATTAATCTCAAACAGACGTAAATTTTGGCCAATTTTAAATTTCCCGGTGCTTTATCATGAAACTGCATTAATCTCAAACAGACGTAAATTTTGGCCAATTTTAAATTCCCAGTACTTTATCATCAAACTATGATCGATTGCCTACAAATTTGTGAGCATTGAGTCACCAAGCAACTCAGTGCTGCAGATAATAAAACCATGGATAATAAAACCTAGTTTATTGATATTACTACTCAGTATTGCAGATAATAAAAAGGGAGGCACCAATCGATCACATGATCCCTCTCAGTCAGTCGCCTGAAAAAACGGCTCCCTTTCAGTCGCCTGAAAAAGCCACGGATCCCCCCCCCCCCCCCTCCCAACCCCCCCAAACCGTAAACCCTAACAATCCCCAGCCCTAACCTCGCCGAAGTTTGCAGTGGACTGAGAGATTGTGGATTTCAGTCGATTGTAGCAAAGTAAGTCCGTAATAAAATAAAATCCTAGTTTTATCGATGCTAAATTCAGCGTTGCCGTACAGTACATACCTTTATTTCACCAACAGCAGCGTCGACACTGGGATCATCATCAGTGGCTCCTTCACCGGGAGATTCCTTCGTCCGCTCTCCCTCATCAGAGAGGGCGGTGCGCCTCTTGCTGGCGCTCTTCATGCTGGCGATCCTCTTCTTGCGGTCGGTCCTCTTCTTGCGGCGAGATTTCTCCGCCCGCTGCTCTTCCTCATTAGAGCCGTCGCCCGCCGCCCTCCTGTGGGAAGATTCCACCGCCAGCTCTTCCTCATCAGCGTGCCTCGCCCTCTTGCGGGTGGCCGTCTTCTTGCCCATCAGAGCCGGAGAGACAGAATCAGAGCCCCTGATCAGAGACGGAGCTGAGCGGAAGAGAAGCAGACGGGACGGGCGGTTCTCTTGGAAGTGGTGGGAGGCCGTAATTGAATTTTGTTGCGGGAAAACGAGGGGAAGGCGACTCGACCGTAATTGAATTTTGTTGCGGGAAAACGAGGGGAAGGCGACTCGACTCGAAACTGGAAAGGCGACTCGACTCGACTCGACTCGAAAGTGGTAAATCTCCGGACTGATATTTACGAATATTTTATTTCTAATGAATCCAAACTTGATTAAGTAACGGTCCCGTTTTATTACTGGTAAATCTCTAGATCAATAAATACGCATGTTTTAGTTTCTAATAAATCCTAACGTGATTAAGTAAAGGTCCTGTTTCATTACTGGTAAATCTCCTGATGCATAAATACCCATGTGAATCCCTTGATCATCTTGGCAGCGGTATTACTTGAACCACATGAAGAAAAAGTTCAGTGTCTGCTAAGAAACAGAACATGGAGAAAGTTCAGTTCACATCCCAAAAAAATCTGATGACGATATAAAAGTATCACAACATGCAAGCAGGTTTGTTTATCTCTGATAAATCCAGACGTGTTTACGAAAGGCCCGATTTATTACTAATAATGCTCTATATCGATAGAAACGCATGTTTTATTTCTGATAAGTCCAAACTTGAACAACAATAGGTACGTTTTATTACTGGTAAATCGCCTTAGCGATAAATGCGGATGCTTTATTTCTGATAAATCCACACGTGATTAGTAAAGGCCCGTTTTATTACTGGTAAATCTATCTATTGATAGATACGTATGTTTTGTCTCTGATAAATCCAGACGTGATTACGAAAGGCCCGATTTATTACTAATAATGCTAGACTATCGATAGATACGCATGTTTTATTTCTGATAACTCCAAACTTGAACAACAATAGGTAAGTTTTATTACTAGTAAATCTTTCTATTGGTAGATACGTACGTATTATTGCGGCTGGCACCACAGGCTGCAGCAAGCAACAAGAACCAGCAGTAGCCAGCAATTGGTGTGGCGAAGAAAAATCTCACATGTGATATTTCACTATCCAGTGTGAAAACAAGAATCAGCAGTAGCCAGCAATTTGGACCTTCTTCGTCACTGTGAAAACAAGGGGGGCGCTGCTTGGCGAGTGAATGAACTGTTGGGTGGAGTTGGGTGTTGAGTTTGGTCAACATGTTGAGTTGGATGAATCGTATTTTGGGAACACTGTGTAACATGGACGTGTTGATTTTCCTCGCTACATGTTTAGTTTTGGTGCATCCACGCTAAACTACGCGTAACATGTGAGGTCACCGATTGTGCAACTGTGTGCTGCTTTTCCTGGACTTGTTTTCTGGCTCCATCTTGAGTTTGGGTGCACACTCAGTGCTGCTTGTTTAGTTTCCTGTCTACCTATTGACTTTTGCAAACGTGTTGAGTTTTGTAAACGTGGTACATGTTGAGATTGGAGCACGATTGGAGCAGAAACACACTAGTGTTTTTCCAGAAAGCGAGACAAGAGCACGATTGGAGCAGAAACACACTAGTGTTTTTCCAGAAAGCAAGACAATATACAAATGGAGTATTTTTCCAGAATATGTAATGATCAGTAGTATGAAAAATAAATGGAAACTCAACATGAAAGGCAATGAAGGAAGCGCTGGGCGGCCTGCTTAGGCTGGATAGGCCGTTTATGGACCGGCCTACTACTTCACCAAACATTCAGTGGGTTCAGTTGTCACCTCGTCTCCCTCCCTTCCCTCATCTTGCCCTGTCGCGTCGCTTCCTCACCGTCGCGTCGCTTCCTCATCTCCGCTTCTCGTGTGTGTATATTTCCTCCGCGTTTTGTTCGCTTTGCTTCCGTCGAGTTTCCCTTCCCTCGCGTCGCTTCCCTCCCTGTATTGTTCTCCGTGATTGGCAGTGGGATCAAGATGACCAAGAGGAAGGTGTCCGCGATTGGCGGTGGGAGCACGCCCCCGTCGAAGAAAAGAAGCCGAGCGCTGAAAGGAGACTCGGAATGGGACGACGAGTGCTGCATCTGCAAAGATGGCGGCCTGCTACTACTATGCGAGTTTGGGTAATTTAATTTGTCAAATTTCCCTTTCTGATATGCATAGCAGCTATGTTTTATTTTGGATTTAATCCCCAGGAACTGCCGAAAGTCATACCACCTTCAGTGCGTGGGACTAGACGCTGGCATTGCCAACTCAGGAGACAAATGGTTCTGCGAAGACCATGTTGTAATCAACATCGAAGACGATGAAGATGAAGTAATCGAAGTAATCAACTTAGAGCATGATCATCTCCCTGCGCAGCAGCAAGTCCAGTTTGATTACCATCCATGGCTGCTGTATAGGCCTGCATGGTTCTACAAGGATCCTCAAGGTGATCAACAAGGGCCAAGTTCACTGGCGCAGTTGCGTGATTGGAACAAAGATGGGTACTTCGAAGACGATTGCAAGATATGGAAGCTTGGGCACCCAAAAGAATCAGCCATTTTGCTTCGTGACGCCCTGCTTGTTATCACTTAGTTTATTCAATTACTTGGTCTATTATGTAAGTGCCCTGAGTATTTTGGAACAGGCCACTAGTACTCTATTTTTCATGTTGAGTTTGAAGTACCTGCAAGCCTAAGGTTGAGCAATGCAAGCAAGTAAGGGTCATATATGGAAAGGACCCAAGGGAAGTAGAGAAGATCGAGATTACTCCACCCATGCCACAGCCAGAGAAGCTCATTGCATATATGAGAAACTATCTGGCAAGAGAGAATGCAAGAAGGCCAGCTAATTATTGGAGGACCCAAAGGAGAATGCCTCAGCCGCCTAACACACCTCAAGCCCCTCTTGCTCCTCCACCACAAGAAGGAGTAGGCGAGTCACAATCGCCTAAGAAGAGGAGAGCAAGGCGCTCAAGAAAGAAGAAGGCAGCTACGGTATCGACCAATGAGAGCACAACAAAGGCGCCTATTGAAGAAAAGGTCGCCGCCACCAACACAAAGAAGACAATCAAAGTGTGGCGGAAGAAAGAAGGAACCTCTACCTCGCCAGATTCTCCAGCGAGCGAGGTCCAAACAAGTTGAAGACATGGAGAACGTCTAGCTCAAAGACGTAAAAATGAGAGCCCTCCGATTGGGGAGGCCATCCCAATCGTTATCCTAGCTAGGCCTAGCACCTGTTTTTCCTTTCATAAACTATAAAAACAAAATAAAAATATGAAAAATTAAAAACAACAAAAATAATAGGATTCCCGGCGATGCTCATTAGGGGCTAGCCACTTGTATCATCCTCACTCTTTTTTGCAGGTCAAGAAGGAGGAGGAAGAGCCTGAATCAAGCTTAAGTCTTACAAAGACTCAAGCTTGGGGAGGGCCCCCAGGTAAGAAGGAGTTCAATACAAGCTCGAGTCTTGCAAAGACTCAAGCTTGGGGAGGACCCCCAGGTAAGTATTCCTAACTTTCTTAATAAATAAATAGACTCCCTGTTTCGAATAAATGCTAGAATCTTGGTGTTATGCTACACTTAAAGGAAATGATGATCGAGTTACAAATTAGCTTCCCATGTGTCGCATAGATGCAACCTCTACTCCCGACATATGTGTTATTTTTATTTGAGCATGATCACATCATGAGTCTTGCTTATTTCCGTGGGTTGCATTTGTTACACCAAGTCTAAGCATTGTGGATTGTGATATGGCATGATTAGGACTTGTTGCAATTTCTTAGTATGGTTTCATCCAGAGATGTTTTTCTTGAATAGCTGCAAATACTTAAAACCCTTCTGTTTTTGGCACACTTCTCTTAGTGTTAGGATTTATGTACCTACCAGAGCCATATCATAATATTCGAAACAGCCCCACTCATAGCCATTTGTTTATGTATTGAGTTTTGTTAAAGTTTGATGTACTCTTGAAACTAAGCACTCCTAATTTTGGTCAAAATTCCTTCGCGTGTGTTTTCGAAAATTTCTTTCCACCAAATAAAAAGGGAATGTTTGGATAAATCAACCAAACACTTTTTGCAAAACTTTCGGTCCATCCAAAAAAAAAAAGAAGCTCAAGAATATTTCAAAATGTTTCTTTGAACCATGCAAAAAGTTATAGCCCCTTTGCACCATGGAGTAGTCAAAAAAAAAACCAACTCCATGATTGCATGACAAAAGTCAAAGGCTATAGGGTTCTTATCATAAACATCTTGAGCAAAATAAAGGACCAATGTTTTTCAAAACCCCCTTCCACAAGTGTGAGTTCATTTTCTCCCCCTCCATCACATTATTTCCTATGACCAAAATACATGGAGTTGCTATGTTGATTGAGACTCATTCTTTAGCTTTACAATATATGCATGACATTTGTGCATTCCTTACCAAGCTCCACATACAAAGCCTCATTTGGTAGAAGGTAGGATGAGTGAAGCTTGTAGGAATAAGACTCACATCAGAGTGGTAAGAGAAGTGCCACCCAAAACGAAGGAGAATTTTAACGCCTTACCTTGCAGCACATAAAAACTCTGGATGCATACCTGCTAGAATTGTTTACTTGCCCAAAAGTGCCGTTCTAATCTTCAGTGCTGCATGACAAGGTGTAACATATAAGCCCCACGATTTCTGCAACACTCATGAATATTTTGTGCTCTCGTAAACTTACCACTGTTTAGGGAGTATGTTGTTGCATCTTTATTACCCATGGGGCGCTTCTTTGTAACTCCTGATCCGCCGGTACCCTGAGTTGAGTTTGCTCGGGACGAGCAAAGTTTAAGCTTGGGGAGGTTGTTGGCGGTCGTTAAACCATGATTTGACCGCCACCCTACCGGTAAATAAATACATAACACCAAGATTTTGTGCATAGTAGTTAGGAATAATGCTACTTCACAGGTTTTGGTGAATATTTGGATGCAGGAGTGAATAATGGAGAAAAGTGGGCCCAGCCAGGGAACTTCCCTGGCCGGCCGGCCCCACCTGGTGGCCGCAGGCCCCAGACTTCCTCCAGTGGGCTGGAAAATAATCCATAACATATAATTCAAGGCCAGCCCAGCAGAATTCCACCGCCATTCTAGAAGGTGGGCTTTTTGGGCCTTTACTTGGCCCTCACTTCAATTCTGCCGACCCCAGCAAGGAGCCGACCTTCGGACCGCCATCAGGAGATGATCTGGAGCGTCGAGGCAGAAGACGGTGGCCAACCGACAGAAGGGACGGCCGGCTGGCCACCCCCCTAGGCCGGCCGGCCGGCTTTGGCAGCGCCGCCTCTCCAAAGTCGGCAGCAGTGCTTCCACCGCCTTGGAGACCTATAAAATGGACCCCCCGGCCTCAGAAGCAACTCGCACCATCACACTTCATCCAAGTGTTCATTAGTTTAGTTTAGTAGTAGCTTTGGGAGTTAGAGTAGAGTAGAGTAGAGTAGAGTGAGAGCTCTCTCGGGCTTCCGGAGTCTTCTCGGAGTTCGGTATAGTTCTTTGTATCCTTACTCTTTTAAGATATTATTTATTTAATATATAATTAGTTTTATCCTTATTTATTTCTTTTAGTAATTCTTTTCTATTTAGGGGGTGTTCGGGTTTTTAGGCCTAATTTTAGTTCTGCTAGAATCTTGTCATTTAAGGGTATTAAATAAATTCTAATCATAAAACTAACTACAGAACCCTGTGCTAATTCGCGAGTCGATTCTAATGAAGGTAATTAAGCTGTGATTAGACGATAGTTACTGTAGCATCACGGTAGCTAAACATGGATTAATTAGGCTCGTAAGATTCATCTCGCAAAATAGCGCACATCTGTACCAAGGTTTTGTAATTAGACTTTATTTAATACCTCTAAATAGCAATTAGTGGCAGGACTAAATTAGGCCTAAAGAAACGAACGGGCCTTTAGTTTATTTATTCTGTTAAGTAAGTGCTCGTAGAAGTCTTGTTGTGGGATTCGTGATTGTTGGAATAGCAAGTACGAGAGAGTGCCTTCGTCGGAGATGACGTCGTGTGAAATCTGTGCTTGTTCATTCTTAGATAGGACTGCTCCGTTGATCAAGAGTAGTTCCTCTAGGCGGGTTGTAAGCATGGTGCTTAGAGCTTAGCCTATGCACGTTTGGCACCCAACCCCACGGAGGATGGTAGCCGCGAGTGTATGTGACAGCTGCACCGGTCTCTGTAATCCACCACGTCCGGGTTGGACTCAGCAGGGTCTTAATTATAGCATACGGTTCCCTAGGTTTGAACTAGCATCATCGGTTAACCTAGCACGTGTGTGCCCCGAAACGACATGACTTGTATGTGTATGAGCTTAACTAGAGTAGATAACCTTTGTAGACTAGATTGCTAGAAAGAGTAAATAATAGATAAACATATAGGTAGCTTTAACTCTATCTCGTTGCTCTCCCAAATGTATACTACGATTTATTTCTTTTATTTACCTTGGATTTGAGGATGTGTGTGCCACCCATATATATCATGCCTATCTTACCCCCGTCTCAAGTATAGTTGATACATTATTTCTTTCTCCAAATTATCTAATGCATTGCTATTATTCAGCTCCCTTTTGCTCTACTTCCCTGCGGAAATATAAATACGATAACCCTGGAATACTCCAAGGTGAATGCTACAATGGTGATCCGTGCGCTTGCGGAATTAATGAATTTAATTTTATCGCATAAGAACCGCCAACACTCCTCTACCACAAGAAGGAGTAGGCGAGTCACAATCGCCTAAGAAGAGGAGAGCAAGGCGCTCAAGAAAGAAGAAGGCAGCTACAGTATCGACCGATGAGAGCACAACAAAGGCGCCTAATGAAGAAAAGGTCGCCGCCACAAGCACAAAGAAGACAATCAAAGTGTGGCGGAAGAAAGAAGGAACCTCTACCTCGCCAGATTCTCCAGCGAGCGAGGTCCAAACAAGTTGAAGACATGGAGAACGTCTAGCTCAAAGACGTAAAAATGAGAGCCCTCCGATTGGGGAGGCCATCCCAATCGTTATCCTAGCTAGGCCTAGCACTTATTTTTCCTTTCATAAACTATAAAAACAAAACAAAAAGTGAAAAAAAATTTAATAGGATTCCTGGCGATGCTCATTAGGGGCTAGCCACTTGTATCATCCTCACTCTTTTTTGCAGGTCAAGAAGGAGGAGGAAGAGCCTGAATCAAGCTTAAGTCTTACAAAGACTCAAGCTTGGGGAGGGCCCCCCAGGTAAGAAGGAGTTCAATACAAGCTCGAGTCTTGCAAAGACTCAAGCTTGGGGAGGACCCCCAGGTAAGTATTCCTAACTTTCTTAATAAATAAATAAACTCTCTGTTTCGAATAAATGCTAGAATCTTGGTGTTATGCTACACTTAAGGGAAATGATGATCGAGTTACAAATTAGCTTCCCATGTGTCGCATAGATGCAACCTCTACTCCTGACATATGTGTTATTTTTATTTGAGCATGATCACATCATGAGCCTTGCTTATTTCCGTGTGTTGCATTTGTTACACCAAGTCTAAGCATTGTGGATTGTGATATGGCATGATTAGGACCTGTTGCACTTTCTTAGTATTGTTTCATCCAGAGATGTTTTTCTTGAATTGCTACAAGTACCTAAAACCCTTCTGTTTTGGCACACTTCTCTTAGTGTGAGGATTTATTTACCTACCAGAGCCATATCATAATATTCGAAACAGCCCCACTCATAGCCATTTGTTTATGTATTGAGTTTTGTTAAGGTTTGATGTACTCTTGAAACTAAGCACTCCTAATTTTGGTCATAATTCCTTCGCGTGTGTTTTCGAAAACTTCTTTCCACCAAATAAAAAAAAAGGGGAATGTTTGGATAAATCAACCAAACATTTTTCAGAGTTTGCAAAATTTTTGGTCCATCCAAAAAAGCTCAAGAATATTTCAAAATGTCTCCTTGAATTGCACCATGGAGTAGTCAAAAAAAACCCTCCATGGTTGCATGACAAAAGTCAAAGGCTATATGGTTCTTATCATAAACATCTTGAGTAAAATAAAGGACCAATGTTTTTCAAAACCCCCTTCCACAAGTGTGAGTTCATTTTCTCCCCCTCCATCACATCATTTCCTATGACCAAAATACATGGAGTTGCTATGTTGATTGAGACTCATTCTTTAGCTTTACAATATATGCATGACATTTGTGCATTCCTTACCAAGCTCCACATACCATGCGAGTGTTGATTTTTTTGTGTGTGTGTGATGTTTCAGTGTGCGTGTTGATGTTCTGTGTGAGTGTTGTTTTTCAGTTCGTGGTTATTTTGAAATATGAAAATGTGTTGGGGGGGGGGGGGGGTGTGGGGGCGGGCGCTCCTCGCCTCACCATGATTATCCAGTTGGTGCTGTGGTGCAACTAGATGTTGTTTTTGGGTCCAACCGAACTATCCTCCATCTGTTGAGATTTCGTCTAAATGTTGAGTTTGCAGTGTGGGTGTTGATTTTCTATCCGGTTGGTGTGCTGTGTGAGCGTTGATTTTTTTCGTGGGAGTGTTGATTTTCTTTGTAGGTCTCGCCCATCCGAGTCATTATCATCTTCATTAGTCGAGTTTTGTAGCCTTCCGAGTAATAACAGCCTTTTTATTGAAATAAGCATGGCACGGCTTGTGACCAGCAATAGCCTTTTTGTTCAAAAATGCTCGAACTAGATTGCGCGTGTGCTGCCCCATCTCAGGATGCAAGGGACTGGATCCGACTGACAGTCAGCCTGCAAGTGTTGTTTTGAATTTTGAAATTTGGCCTCCATCTCCATAACGTTTCATAACGTCATCGCCTCGGTTCACTGTTTCCTTTCGTATAATTGGGCGGCTACTTAACTTCGTCCCCAACTCGGCGTCTCAGCGTCGGCGGTTGGTTGCTCCGACCTCCGAGCGGTCTCCAGGACTCTCCACGCTTCGGCCCGCTCTCGTCGGTTGGTTCGGCCCGCTCTCGTCGGTTCGTTCGGCCCACTCTCGTCGGTTGGCTCCTTCCTCTCGTCGGCGGCCGCCGCTGCACGTCCGCCCCGTCAGGACTCTCCAATGCTCAGGTACGACAAGCAATGCTGGATGTTAGGGTTGAGTGGCAAAATTAATTGGCTTAGTTGAATCGCCCTCTGTTTCTCTCTCAGATCATCCTCAATCCTCAATTGCAGCTTTTTTTAGTTATACTGCTGTAAATTTCGGCAAAAAAAAAAAGAGCGCGACGGCACTAGATCGAGGCTAGTTCAGAGCAACACACGATTAGAACACCAAAAACAAGAATCAATCGTCGCGACGGCGGTGAATGAACTGAGGTGGTTGGTTGGTTGAGTTTGTGAATGAACTGAGGTGGTTGGTTGAGTTTAGTTAATGTATCCAGTTAATGTATCCAGTTTTGTGAATGAGCTGAACGTTAGTGTCAAATATAGCTATTCAAATAAGTATATATGTCAATTTTTTGTAATGTGAGTTGTTTTAATCTGAATATGATCTTATGTATGAATGTGATCTTAAGTGACATGATCGGCAGTGTTTGCACCGCCGTCGCGTTACTTGATGTGCAGCAATGAGGTGGATCACGTTCAGTTCTGTTACCTACATCCAGTTCTGTTATCTTCCCTTCACAACTAAAATAGGCAATGAGGTGTTTCCTCTCTCAAATCCATTGATTTTACATATTAGGCACATCCAGTTCTTATGGGTGTTGCTATATATGGTGAACTAGCCTCGGTCTGTTGATTTTTCGTGTAAGTGTTGATTGTTCAGTGTTGATGTTTCCGTCTGTATTGATTTTTGTGGGCGCATCTGCACCCAAAAGCTACAATGTAGCTTCGCCCCTGTATGCATTATGCCTCCAACCTGAGGCATAATGCACTAGTACACTAACCTGAGGCACTAGTACACTAAACTGATTTTGTGTCGGGTAGGCACTAGCACACTAAACTGTTAGGAGCAGTTTAACATATGTTTTTTTTCAAATCGAGCAGTTTAACATAGGCTTATACCATGATTTTTTTTCAAATCAAATTTCAGGTAACAAAGGCTTTGGAATAGCCACTTCAAACAAATTTCACCATGGTGGAAATGCCGATCAATACGCAGTCTGAACCTCGTGCCGAACAGCCGCCTGTCGCGCCGGAGGTTGAACCTGGTTCCAAAAAGCCGAAGAAAAAACCTGTTGCCAAAAAGCCGAAGAAAAAACCTGTTGCCAAAAAGCCAAAGAATAAATCTGAACCTGGTGCCAAAATGCCAAAGAATAAATCTACGGTTGAGATGCGGTGTAAACCTGGTACAGTGGCTAGCCTTATTGGACTCCTTCCACCTGCTGCCAAAGATAAGATCATAGAACTTGGTTTCGGGAAATTGCTCGAGCTGAAGTTAGATCAGATTAGAAATAGAGAGTTCCCCAAGTTTCTGCTGAGGAAAGCAAAAATTCATGAAAATCCAGATCGAATTGAGATATGCATCAGATATGGTGTGTCAATATGGATAACACCAGATATAGTCCAACATTGTATTGAGTTGCCCCGTGGTACAGCTAAGCAGCTGCCGTCAGAGCCAGTTGCTTTTGAAACATTCAATTCGTTCTGCAGAGTTATGCGTGTTGCACGCGATAAATTTAAAGTGAAGAAAGGTGAGAAGAAGCAAGGTAAGGATGCTGAGAAAGGCAAGGAAGGTAAGGATGCTGAGAAAGGCAAGGAAGGTAGAAAGGCAAGGAAGATGAGGAAGATGAGGAAGGTGAGGATGAGGAAGGTGGGGATGCGGGAGGCGAGGAAGGTGGGGATGAGGAAGGTGAGGATGAGGAAGAGGAAGGTGTGGATGAGGAAGAGGAAGGTGAGGAAGGTGGTGAACAGGACAACCTTGGTGGAGAAGGTGAGGAAGGTGGTGGTATGAGTGTTGATGGAGAGGACAACCTTGGTGGAGAGAAGACGGTTACAAAGACGGGAAAGGAGAAGGCTAAAGATAAGAGGCTAATATTGAGTCCTGCAAACATCGAATTGGTGTTCAAAAACCTCCAAGACGATGACATTGTCAATGCTCTTGCTATAAAAAATGAAGACAATGACGGAGCTGATCCGAAGCTTGACATTGACCTGCTCGTCAAAATTTTCTTTGCGGTGGTGCTGGATAGATTGCTGATTCCTGAGACCGGCTTTTATCTGTCCGCATCTACAGTTGCAGCAATGTATGATCTAGAGAAACTGAAAACCATTAACTGGTCACAACTGATTTTTGATAACTTGAAGACCAGTGTTCTTGAGTTTGAAACAAACCCAAATTTTTTAAGAGGGTGTGTACTTGTGTTCATGGTAAGTAATTCAAATGGTCATAACTTTTCACATTTTGGGTCGGAAATTGGCTATCATTCTGTTGTAACCATGTGTGTATAACTCCAGGTTGTTTTCTTGGACAACCTCGCGGAAAACACTTTGGATGCTTCGATCACCCCTAGAATCAACTTGTATACTGTTGATGAAATTGCGTGCTTGATAATGGAACCCAAGAAGAAAAATAGCCTTAAAAGGAAGCGTGGTCAGAATAAGGTAAGTACGGTATCTGCTATCATTCTGTTGAAAGGGACTTCGTATTTTGTTCATGCCACTTCATATTTTATGAAGGTTTCAAAGAGGACTGCTAAGAGCACGACTAAGATTATGAAGGTTCTCGATACTCTCGATGTAAGCATCTTCTTTTATTGTTCATCAAGTGTTGAATCATGTTTGTTTGTCTGGGACATGTTGATTTGTTGGGTACCCAAGTTCACTTTATTTTTATTTATGCCATTTTCAGTTTAAGAACTGGGAGGATACATGCTATGGTGCACTATACCAGGTTGATGTAAGTCAACATGGTTCTGATGAAGCCACGCGTCAACAGGGTTCTGATGATCCAGAGAGTGTGTACCGGACACATGTTTCTGATGACGCCCCGCGTCAACAGGGTTCTGATGATCCAGAGAGTGTGTACCGGACACATGTCTTGAATAGAACCCGAGACAGCATAGTGGTGGACATCTTGGGCCACCGTATATACGAATCTACTTTTGTAGATTGTTTGAAACCTCGAGGACATATGCACACATCACTACTATATTTACTGTGCGACGTGTGGTCAAAAGATTGGAAGGATAAAATCATTCTTGGCCAGAAAGCTACTGTAAGTGTATCCAAGAACTTGGCTCAGATATTTTCTTATGTTGTTATTATTTATTAATGATCGCCGCCATTTTTATTATCCAGAACCAACTGATGAATCAAGACAATGGAACTAATGTGCTGGACGAGGAGCTCGATGTGGCTATGAAGGATGTGAAGCTGGTTTGTGCTTTGTTTTATATTACATATTTGTATTTTCATGTCAGTGGGTCTTACATATTTGTATTTTCATGTCCGTGGGTCCATAGATTGATATTAGAGTTTTTTTTTCCCAGATACTTATTCCTATCATTCATTCCGGTCACTGGTCCCTAGCTGTTCTTTCCATTACCGATGGAAAGAAATATATCCTTGACTCATGTCCAAAGCGACATAAAAAAGTGGCGATGGGTGTTTTTGCTGCTCTGCAGAAGTATTTGCAGAGTAAGCACAGCTTTGACATCTCTAGGTACAAACCAAAAGTGCTTGATGTTTTGCCTCAAAAAAACAAGTAAGTGTTCAGCTCTACTAATATTATCTTATAAGCTCTTTATACCTCGAATTTTGTGTTTATTGCTGAATGGTTACTGCAATTATTTCAGTTACGATTGTGGTTTTCATGTTGTGTTGTATATCCAAAAATTCATGGAGGAGGAGATGTTTAAAATTGACCGCGTAAGCATTGAGCCTTTTGTTCCTCAAATTTGTGCCCCAAAAGTGCAGGAAAAGGCTTTGAGCCTTTTGTTCTATTCAAATACCAGAACTAATTTTTTGTGCCTCTAAAATGCAGCGTAAGGTGTCGGCATTCCGAAAGACTCTTTGTATGTATCTGCTGCACCATCCTTTGAACAATCCTACTCAAGATGAGTTTTCGGATGATGATTGCCCGATGATTGATGTTGGGACGAATGATAGGATCGATTCGGACGATTTGCAGATCATTGATGTTGGGATGGATGGGTTGATCGATTTGGACGGTTCCCCGATGCTTGATAGGATGGAGGAAGATTCAGTTAGTGACCAGAGTGGAAGGATGGAGGAAGATTCAGTGGAAGGCAACAAGGAAGATTCAGACATCCTGGATGGCATCTCACCCCAATCTGAAGAAAAGGGTGAAACCATGACATCTGAAGTGCCACTCAGAGAGAAGTCTGCAAATGATGGCACCCCTGAAGCAGAGGAAGGGAAGTCTGTTGAAAACATCATACCTGAAGTGCCTGGCAGGATGGAGGAAGATTCAGTTAGTGACCAGAGTGAAATCAACACAAACTCATTGGCCGAAGTGCACACGAAGGAAGAAAAGATGGGTGATTCCCACGTTATGGGGGAAGATTCAGTCGGTGACCAGCATGGAATCAACCCAAATTCACAGGAGCAAAAGACTGATGATTCCAAAGGAGCACTCAGCAACCAAAGCCACGGCAGGCAGTGTGATTCAGACATCCCGGATAATGGCATCTCACCCCAATCTGAAGAAAAGGATGAAACCATGACATCTGAAGTGCCACTCAGAGATAAGTCTGCAAATGATGGCACCCCTGAAGCAGAGGAAGGGAAGTCCGTTGAAAACATCATACCTGAAGTGCCTGGCACCCAAGTGCCTGGCACCCCTGAAGCAGAGGAAGGGAAGTCTGTTGAAAACATCATACCTGAAGTGCCTGGCACCCAAGTGCCTGGCACCCCTGAAGCAGAGGAAGGGATATCTGAAGTGCCACTCAAAGAGAAATCTGAAGAGGAGTTTGTTGGGAATGATGGCACCCCTGAAGTGCCAGTCAAATCTGCTGGTAATGCTGTCATCTCTGAAGTGCCAGTCAAATCTGCGAATGAAGAAGAGGAGTTTGTGAAGGGTAATTCAGCAGCTAGGAATTCAGCTGCTATTGAAATCATCTCTGCTGGCAATGATGCCATCTCTGAAGTGCCAGTCATAGAGGATGGACGGGCAGAAACCTCCTTAGCTGCGACGATTGATTCAGCTGGGAATTCAGCTGCTAATGAAGTCATCTCTGAAGTGCCTGTCAAATCTGCTGGTAATGCTGTCATCTCTGAAGTGCCAGTCAAATCTGCGAATGAAGACGAGGAGTTTGTGAAGGGTAATTCAGCTGGGATTGAGGATGGAGGGGCAGATAAGGAGGCTTCAGCTGCGATTGATTCAGCTGGGAATTCAGCTGCTAATGAAGTCCCCCAAACTAAAAACAAGAAGTCCAAAACTAGAAAAAGGAATAATGTTCCACAGGTAGTTTCACCACTGATTGGCGGGAGGAATCGGCAGTTAAATTCAACTTATTACTCTTCCAGGAAGTCGAAACAACACAATATGACGCCTCCAGATTACAATGATCAGATCATGCAACATCTCTCGTCATAGTAAGTTTCTGGAGACCAATGATTGTGGATTTTTCTTGTGAGTGTTCATTTTTTCGTGCATGTTGATTTTGCCGTGGTGTTGATTCTTCCTGTGAGTCTTGATTTTCGCGTGTGAGTGTTCGCGTGAGTGTTGACTTTTGTGCGTGATGAGTTTTCCGTGGTGTTGATTGTTCGTGTTAGTGTGGAGTTTTTATCCGGTTGGTGTGCTGTTGATGTTTCATGTTATCAGATAGGTAGGTAGCTAAGTTGATCTAAGTAACTGACATATCTCGTAGTATGTTATCATGTTTTAAACTGGCAAACTAACTGATATCATGTTTTAAATTGGCAAAGCAATGGACAGGAGCTGTTTAGTGTGGGACCGATTACGATGACTGGGGGTCAGCTGGAAAATTACATAGTTGAAGGTGGCAATGCTGAGAGCTTTGTCAAAGCATTCATTCAATGCTTCAATGTCGATCAATCGGCGAACAATGACCGCACATTCATCATCCCGCCAGTTGCTGTACCCGAAGATTTTAGTTTCAAGGACAAAAATGCTACTCAACTTGTAGATCTTATCTTAGCTGTACTTCGCGAAGGAGGCCGCAAACTGAATAGGAAATTCGTAAGTAGTGCAGTATTCTAATACACAGTTTTTTTCTCCTGAAACAATGATAATGCACTACACATTCTGATACTCTGATATAGTGTTTTTGCAGATATTTTTTCCTTTACACAAAGATGAAGACTGGTGTGTCTTTTATGCTGATACGAAAGTGATCAACCAGATAAGTGGTCTGTGTTGCAAGGAGTCGGCATTACTTAAGCATGCTATAGAACTAGGCAGCTCTATCCAGGAACAACTAGTAAAAGCCGTAAAGCAATGCGACTTCCAAGTGGAAGGTCTCGACTGTAAGCTTAATGTGTCAGTTAATACTGCTCGTGTCGGACTGAAATACAGTTCTGCGGTGCTCCTGTATTATATTGAGAACTATATTGGTACAGCGAGCGGCAAAACTTGCGAGACACTGAAAAGGGCTATGCCGGTTAGTGTATTCCCCTCTTTACCTTGATGTGAAGTACAAAAATTCTGTGCATAACCTGCATTATCTTTTCAATTTGCAGGGATGGCTGGATGATTACAAGATGGCGATAGTGCTGTACCTTCTTTCCCACTGTCAAAACAAGGTAGTGCTGCCTGAAGTGATTGGGAATTTAGTGAAATGATCATGATCTGGGGTTGAGTTTTGTGAATGAACTGAGGTGGTTGGTTGTGTTTGTTCTTACCATCCTGACTTGGCAGAGACTTGTCTGCGAGATGACAGGGCATAGACTTGTTCTGCCAGATGACATGGCACAGACGACGATGAAAACATGGAGCACCTAATCATGGACACTGTAAACTGAGACGAATTGATTCAGTTCAGTTCATACACCAAACATACACGAATTATAATGGAAGGATAACTGCTGGCAAGGATAAACATTACAAACATCAATTCAGTTCAGTTCACAAATGACACATTGATAACTGATACTACTTAGTCTTGCGCAAATGCAATGCAACATTCACATGCAGGTGCACACTGCACACCAGGACTTCAAGCCTTCAAGGTGGCAAGACTGCTGCTGCTGCATGCTCTGCAATAAGAATTGATGGTTAAAATCTGGGCACAGCAGCATATTTGAATGAAAACTCCATTCATACTTGACATACCTTTAGTTGCACCAGAAGGAAGATATCAAAGCAAATGGCCCCAACATTCCTGAGACAACTGGCATGAACTAGAACAGCTACGAACAACAGAAAATGTTCAAATTCAGAACAGATCCATGACACAAGTTAAGCATAACATATTAAGTTCAACTGAGCTCACAACACAAGCTAAGCACAATAGCAAGTACAACTAAGCTCACAACACAAGCTAAGTTCACAACAAGCTCCCTTGATACATCAGCAGGAAGAGCAGGAAGACATTACTGCTCCTCTGGAGGTTTCTCCGCCAACTCGTCTGAAGACATTTCTGCTCTCTTGGTCTTGGAGGTATTGGCTTTCTTATGACGCTACAAAAATGAGAAACATAATGTTCATATCAAGGGAAAATAAGGCTCCATAAATACTGTATTTCGATAAATACTGCTTACAATCATATCGTTGTGGTACTCTATCCTCTCTTTAAAGTTCGGCTTACATTGAAACACCAACAGAACATATCGGTCATGCAATGCAGTTGTATACTCAGTAAGCTTAATGTTATCAATGCTACCGGCACCATTTTGAACCAAATAAGCCACTGCAGATGGTATGCCGTGGGGCATTATCGGTTTCTTTATCCTTGGCTTCACTGAACCTGAGCCTGAACTTGTGGCACTATCACCGACCAATGCACTGAGTTGCGGCTGATAATTATTGAGCTTGCAGCCCGACGCTGTTCTCTGGGATGCAAAGTTTAAGTTCAAGTCAAGAAACAAAATGAAGCTGTACTCTGGGATACAATATGAAGGAGCAGGGGTGGGGAAAATACCGCTGAAGAGCCCTTCGATTTCCATGCATCCAAAATACCCCTGATTTTTGACCTTACTCTTTCAGTATCCACAGGAACAAAATTGCGAGGCCGATTCGGGCGTGCATTCAGGTCTTTTGCAACACGAGCAAGAAAAAATGGTCTGTTGTCCTCATACTCTTGCATCAAAGCAGGATTCTTAAGAGCATCCAACGTGAATTCTTCTTCACTTTTCGTCCATTTATGTTTAGACATTTTTCCCTAGACAACACTAAACCAGAGTGAATATTAGAGGCAATGCAACAGTTTGTTTTCTTTTAGCAGAAAAAAACAGCAAAGAAGTTCTATACCAGAGTTGGAAGATGAAACATAGCTAAGTGTCGAGAAGTGTAATGTTCTGGCTATTATTAGAGGCAATGTAGAACACACCTTCTTCCTCGGCTGAACGGGGCGAATGGAAGAACAGGATGAGCTCACACTCCTTGGCTGAACCTGTTGCTTCAGCTGCAGCCATGAAGAAAGGGGCTTAAATGCATGGTTTATTAAAACTAGCTAGTACGAGAGTAAAAATGCTGAGTAAAGGGTTGGCACAAGCATAAGGTCGATGTTAATGATTTCTGTGTGAGGGAAGCAAAAGGATCCCATTTGTGTGCATTCGATGTGCTACAATTATGATTGTAAACAACAAATTCATGTGGGATTTTCAAACCATATATGTTGTCATGACTAAACTGGTGTACATGTGTTCTCTCTTGGATTTTCAAACACTAGTAATGCATGCATTCACCAATAAATTATGAAGCACCGAACTGTGGCGGGACACTAACAACTCGACTAACGCCGGGATCTAAACAAACACATAGTTTGTACAACTCAGTTCATAGAACACTTTGAACAGGGCAAACACTTATTCGACTAAGTACCGAACTATAACCGGACACTAATAACTCGACTAACACCGGGACACTTATTTAGTGTCCATATACCAATAAAGCCACCTCTAACACCGGGATCTAAGCGGCCAATAGGGAACGAACACTGAGAACTAAGCAAATACTTATTCTGGATGGCAAACATGGGAGGATGCAGGAAACAAATCTGGATGGCAAACATGCAGACTCGGAAAGATTGAGGAAAAAAACAACATGCAGACTCGGAAAGATTGAGGAACAAACCTTGGGTTGCCGTTCCGGACGCCGATCTGATTTCGCTCGGCGAGCCTGCCGCTCTGGATGAAGACTATGCCGAGTCTTCGTCTGCGAGTAGATAAAGGGGGAGAAGAGAGGGCTTCGTGCGACGAGAAGAGAGGCAGCGGCGATTTGACAGCCTCGGGCGCCGCGATAGCAGAGGAGAGGCAAGCCTCGGGCGCCGCGATAGCAGAGGAGAGGAGAGGAGAGAAGCAGAGCGCAGGCGGCGGCACGCAGGCGGCTGCACGGAAAGGCCTCCTTTATTGCCAGCGACGGCGGTTGTGGAAAGACAGTTAACCCCCCTCGCTTGTCTGGATGTAGGCCTCACGGCCCACACGTCAGGGTGTCCTGCTTCTCTGCGAAAAGGGTCCACAGGTCAGAGGCTCTCTAATTTTTAAATGTGCTATGCCGGACTTGAGCCGTGCATTTTTTTCGTGCTTTGGGCCGGCCCACGAAGCACGGCCCCTTTGTACAGAACACCAATTGTAGTCACTAAATAAGTATCCCGATGTTAGTCGCGTTAATCAGAAATAAACCATGCGTATCTATCGATATAGAGAATTACCAGTAATACAACTTGCCTTACTAATCACGTGTGGATTTATCAGAAATAAAACATACGCATTTATCACTAAGGAGATTTACCAGTAAAAACCGTACTATTGTTGTTCAAGTTTGGACTTATCAGAAATAAAACATGCGTATCTCACGATATAGAGCACTATTAGTAATAAATCGGGCCTTTCGTAATCACGTCTGAATTTAAGTTCGCTTATCAGAAATAAACCATGCGTATCTATCGATATAGAGAATTACCAGTAATACAACTTGTCTTTACTAAACACGTGTGGATTTATCGGAAATAAAGCATCCGCGTATATCACTAAAGAGATTTACCAGTAATACATACCTAGGTTGTTCAAGTTTGGACTTATCAGAAATAAAACTTCCGTATCTATCGATATAGCCTTTAATAAACCCTACCTATTGTCGTTCAAGTTTGGACTTATCAGAAATAAAACATGCGTACCTATCGATTTATTAGTAATAAATCAGGCCTTTCGTAATCACGTCTGAATTTAAGTTCGCTTTATCAGAAATAAACCATGCGTATCTATCGATATAGAGAATTACCAGTAATAGAACTTGTCTTTACTAAACACGTGTGGATTTATCAGAAATAAAGCACCCGTTATCACTAAAGAGATTTACCAGTAATCCATACCTAGGTTGTTCAAGTTTGGACTTATCCCTATAGAGCACTAAGTTCGCTTTATCAGAAATAAACCATGCGTATCTATCGATATAGAGAATTACCAGTAATACAACTTGCCTTTACTAATCACGTGTTTATTTATCAGAAATAAAACATACGCATTTATCACTAGTGAGATTTACCAGTAACAAACCGTACCTATTGTTGTTCAAGTTTGGACTTATCAGAAATAAAACATGCGTACCTATCGATTTATTAGTAATAAATCAGGCCTTTCGTAATCACCTCTGAATTTAAGTTCGCTTTATCAGAAAAAAAACCATGCGTATCTCGATATAGAGAATTACCAGTAATACAACTTGCCTTTACTAATCACGTGTGGATTTATCAGAAATAAAGCATACGCATTTATCACTAGTGAGATTTACCAGTAATAAACCATACCTATTGTTGTTCAAGTTTGGACTTATCAGAAATAAAATATGCGTATCGATATATAGAGCACTATTAGTAATAAATCGGGCCTTTCGTAATCACGTTTGAATTTAAGTTCGCTTTATCAGAAATAAACCATGCGTATCTATCGATATAGAGAATTACCAGTAATACAACTTGCCGTTACTAATCACGTGTGGATTTATCAGAAATAAAACAAACGCATTTATCACTAGTGAGATTTACCAGTAATAAACCGTACCTATTGTTGTTCAAGTTTGGACTTATCAGAAATAAAATATGCGTATCGATATATAGAGCACTATTAGTAATAAATCGGGCCTTTCGTAATCACGTCTGAATTAAGTTCGCTTTATCAGAAATAAACCATGCGTATCTATCGATATAGAGAATTACCAGTAATACAACTTGCCTTTACTAATCACGTGTGGATTTATCAGAAATAAAGCATACGCATTTATCACTAGTGAGATTTACCAGTAATAAACCGTACCTATTGTTGTTCAAGTTTGGACTTATCAGAAATAAAATATGCGTATCGATATATAGAGCACTATTAGTAATAAATCGGGCCTTTCGTAATCACGTCTGAATTTAAGTTCGCTTTATCAGAAATAAACCATGCGTATCTATCGATATAGAGATTACCAGTAATACAACTTGCCGTTACTAATCACGTGTGGATTTATCAGAAATAAAACAAACGCATTTATCACTAGTGAGATTTACCAGTAATAAACCGTACCTATTGTTGTTCAAGTTTGGACTTATCAGAAATAAAACATGCGTATCGATATATAGAGCACTATTAGTAATAATCGGGCCTTTCGTAATCACGTCTGAATTTAAGTTCGCTTTATCAGAAATAAACCATGCGTGTCTATCGATATAGAGAATTACCAGTAATACAACTTGCCTTTACTAATCACGTGTGGATTTATCAGAAATAAAACATACCCATTTATCACTAGTGAGATTTACCAGTAATAAACCATACCTATTGTTGTTCAAGTTTGGACTTATCAGAAATAAAACATGCGTATCTATCGATATAGAGAATTACCAGTAATACAACTTGTCTTTACTAAACACGTGTGGATTTATCAGAAATAAAGCACCCGCGTATATCACTAAAGAGATTTACCAGTAATACATACCTAGGTTGTTCAAGTTTGCACTTATCAGAAATAAAACTTCAACTTCCCTATAGAGCACTAAGTTCGCTTTATCAGAAATAAACCAGTAATACAACTTGCCTTTACTAAACACGTGTGGATTTATCGGAAATAAAGCATACGCATTTATCACTAGTGAGATTACCAGTACTAAACCGTACCTATTGTTGTTCAAGTTTGGACTTATCAGAAATAAAACATGCGTATCGATATATAGAGCACTATTAGTAATAAATCGGGCCTTTCGTAATCACGTCTAAATTTAAGTTCGCTTTATCAGAAATAAACCATGCGTATCTATCGATATAGAGAATTACCAGTAATACAACCTGCCTTTACTAATCACGTGTGGATTTATCAGAAATAAAACATACCCATTTATCACTAGTGAGATTTACCAGTAACAAACCATACCTATTGTTGTTCAAGTTTGAACTTATCAGAAATAAAACATGCCTATCTATCGATTTATTAGTAATAAATCAGGCCTTTCGTAATCATGTCTGAATTTAAGTTCGCTTTATCAGAAATATACCATGCGTATCTATCGATAGAGAGAATTACTAGTAATACAACTTGTCTTTACTAAACACGTGTGGATTTATCGGAAATAAAGCATCCGCGTATATCACTAAAGAGATTTACCTGTAATAAACCGTACCAATTGTTGTTCAAGTTTGGACTTATCAGAAATAAAACATGCGTATCTATCTATTATTAGTAATAAATCAGGCCTTTCGTAATCACGTCTGAATTTAAGTTCGCTTTATCAGAAAAAAACCTTGCGTATCTATCGATATAGTGAATTACCAGTAATACATCTTTGCCTTTACTAATCACGTGTGGATTATCAGAAATAAAGCATCCTCTTGCTTCCGGCGACACAACGTCAGCCTACACAACGCAGGCCGGGAAGAGGACTGGAAACGGACGGGCTTCAGCGGGCTGGATTCGATGAAGGCAAAAGTGATTAGAAAAGGTAGCTTTTATTACTGATAAATCTCCTGTACGATTGATACGCATGTTTTATTACAGGTAATAAAGCATCCGTATTTATCAGTATTTATCTCTGAGATTTACCACTAATAAAACTTACTTCTTCAGAAATAAGTTCGTTTTATCAGAAATAAACCATGCGTATCTATCGATATAGAGAATTACCAGTAATACAACTTGTCTTTACTAAACACGTATGGACTAGATCATAGCCAATTAATGGTGCATGGTGTATAAATTTGGAATTTTCGTACATTAAATCATGAATTGACGCACTAAATTGATATATATACAACTGATTTGACATGTTTGATAGTACAATCACATAGTTGATTTTTTTTTTTTTGAGATTACACGTACGCAAACCCTACCCCTATGAGCATCTTCGAAGACTGAGCCGGCAAATCTAGAGATACGAAGTCACCATAATTAATAGTCAAATTAGGGTGGGCGCACACCCCTGTGCTCACAGAAGTATTTATCTTTTCCAAATTATGTGAATCAAGTATTTATATATAGGTTTCTAATTGGAGATATTGATTTTTTTTTTTTGAGATTACACAGTACAACTCAGACACTCACAACGCACGCACACTCACCCCTATGAATACACGTACGCAAACCCTACCCCTATGAGCATCTTCGAAGACTGAGCCGGCAATCTAGAGATACGGAGTCACCACTGGCGCCTCGCTGTCGAGGGGAGCGTCGCCTACCACTGAAAGCACAAATGCCGTTAAATCCTTGAAAATTCGCTCCCACGAGGAGTCGAACCCAAGACCTGAAAGGTGTTACTCGGATGCCTTAACTACTAGGCCAAGACCCCTTTCACTAATTGGAGATATTGATGAGTAAGTGGCACCCAAAAGTTTGTCCCGCTGAGGCTGTTTCTAGTGCATAATAAAATTTAGAGTAAAGTGCACTGGAGGTCCATAAACTTGTCAGCCTGTGTCATTTAGGTCCGTAAATTTTTATTTTGCATTTTTAGGTCCACAAACTCTTCCGTTTGTGTCATCTAGGTCCATGAACTTTTACTTTGCAGTTGTGGATCGGCGAACTTGTCTGCCTATGTCATCTAGGTCCATAAACTTGTGAAGAGGTATACAACACATCCATATCCCTTTTGACATACCACACCATGTGACCCGGACATATGAGCCTAACTTTTTAATGCATTATCCTTCAATTTAAATTCTAGTAATTGTTGTTTATCGATTGTCATTTCGTCCGTTAAATGTTTGTTGCTTTGAGCTTTCTTTCTCTAGCTGTGTTCGCATACACACGGTTTTGCTGGACCTTGACGCGCCACCTCGTGATTGTGACCGTTGGGGTCAAACTCTTGTTATGGTGTGACAGGGCACGAGGTGATTTACTAGAATTTGAATGGAAGGATAGTGCATTAAGAAGTTAATCTCATATGTCAATGTCATATGGTGTGGATATGTAAGACGGGTATGAATGTGTTGTATATTTTTTCACAAGTTTATGGATCTAGATGACACAAGCGGACAAGTTCATGGACACATAATTGCAAAGTAAAAGTTCATGGACCTAGATGACACAAACAGAAGAGTTCATGGACCTAAAAATGCAAAATAAAAGTTCATAGACCTAGATAACACAGGCTGACAAGTTCATGAACCTCCAGTGCACTTTACTCTAAACTTTAATAGAGTGATTCTTGCATGAAGGGAAAATTATGCCAAAGAAGATTCCCGTTACATTATATTGTTTCAATATATCCATAAATACTTGAAGGAATATACCGGGGAATAGACGTTTTGATCACTTCAGGTATTTTGGAGCCAGTTAATCAATTACTTTTTGTGTCCTGACAAGCTTTGCTCATACGGCATCAACCATCATATTACAAGACAAAAATAAATATATCAAAATTACCCATATCTATAGTATCACACCACAAATAGCCCTACCATCTCATATTGTAAAAACGCATGTTCAATGGTAGAGGTGGAACGTTATAAGCAAAGCTTGACTTTTGGGACGTTATAACCCATGAATGACTTTTGGGAGAATGAAGAATCCATTATCCATATAGGTATAAAAAGTTTTGAATTGATTTCAAAATAGAAAACTAAAAAAAATTGAAATGAAAAAAAAAGTTTTGAATTGCCTCCAGCCGCACGTGCCCTGTAGACGATAGATAGGAGCCACAGAGTTTTGTTACCGCACAAGATCTGTGCTCCCTTCGTCGTCTACAAATACCATCCCGCTCCGCCTCGTCTCCTCCTCTCTCTCTCCTCCTCACACTCGCCTCGGCTCGCCATTAAAACGCAAAGCTCCAAAAAGAAAAAAAATGGAAACATAACTTTGGGCAGAAAATTGCTCTTCTCCTGCCCCCGAATCAACCCTGAATCCGCCCTCCCGAACCCTCCCTGTTCGCGAATTCCTCGGACCCAATCGCCGCCAGGAGTTTCCCCGGATTTTCCCCCATTTTTCGAGGTATTTTCGTTTTGGGGGGAGGTTTAATTGCCATTCCTGGAGTGGGTTAGGGTTAGGGTTTCTGGGGATGAGGGTACACGGGGAGGTGTCGGACGACGCGGCGGCGGCGGCGGCTGGGGAGCCGGTGGCCTTATCCTCGCCGCCGGCGTTGGTGCAGCAGCGGCTGGTGGTGGGGTACGCGCTCACCAAGAAGAAGGTGAAGAGCTTCCTGCAGCCCAAGCTGCTCGCGCTCGCCAGGTACACGAAAAACATGATCCCGCGTCAAAGCTGGAATCTTTTCTGTGGTTCTCCCTCGAGAAGAGGCGTGTGGTGCGCCTTGTGGTGGTTTGGTGGCCGATTTGGTTGACCGAGAAATATTTTCTCATTTTTCCTTTTAAAACCGTAATATTGTAAGCCAAGGGAAAACCAAATGGTGGTCGGAGCTGATTTGCGTAGGGGCCTGAGCTGTGGCTTTCAACCTCTGTTTTGCATTGCTGATTGAATCACGTTCGTATTTTGTTGTTAACACTCATTGGACCATTTCTTTAAGGCCAAGTGGAATTTGTTGATTGAGGAGGTAGGAACTAGCGAAACGAATTTATTTCGAACTGACTTTATTGCTAAGGTTTTAGATGGCTTAATGGGATTGACTGCGTATTTTCTGTACCAGTAAGGAAGCGTGCGAGTAGCAGGAATGAAATTGTGGTATTGTGCATGTTGTAGGAGTCTCGGGATATTGGGATAGAGTACCTTCTGGATGTTGCTAAGGACGGGGTCAATTATTTTACTACTGTTAGAACCAAGCTGGATGTTGCTTGTTATATGTTAATTGTGGCTCCAGTGATCAGTAGTCTCCGCTACGTCTCTGTTCAGTTGACTCTATGATAGCCTATTGCCGCGCATACTTGGAAATATGGGTACTTTTGTACGCACATTGCATTTATTTGGTATCTAAGATTCTCATGTTGGAATATTCTTGTAAGCCAGCACACCACATGTCCTAGATATACCTTTACAATGACCACTGTTGGAAAAAACAATTCATCCAGATTGTTTGCTCAAGCCTGAAACTTCCTTGAATTAAGTTTCACGTTTGGCTATAATATGGATAGTTTTTTTGACCAAGACCTTAGACATGCTCCCATCAGCTTTTATTGTTTACTGGTAGAACATGACAAATTTTATTGTTTCTTCTGAAAATAGTTGTTATAAGAACAGAGCTTTGCATCTGCTACGCCTATTGCTCTAGATTTACTGGTAGGCTGCTCCAGCATTTTAATGCAATGTTATGTCACGTGAATACAATAATGTGTCTGACTTAAGATGTTTCAAGTTGCTTAAAAAGGTGAATTTGCTCCCCACCTGGTATGAATGGGGTGCAAGTCGGATGTTTGGCATCCAAGATGCAAGTTCTCTGTATTTTACACGAACTAATGTAGTGTAAACACCATAGAGCTTCTCTCTGTATGATTTATTTGTAGAACCATTGACCCCCCCCCCCCCCCCCCCCCCCCCCCCCCCCCCCCCCCGCGCGCGGCCAGCAAAAACTAAAATATTTACCTCATTTGCAATTCCTTAATTAGTTTTGCCTTACAAATGAACAGATAACGTGCAATGCAAGTTTTATTAAGTTTCTGAAATCATGAGTGTGATAAGAATCCCTGATTTGTTATTTCCATGTGTGATATGTCACTTCATGTACTAAAAAATAAGAACAAAAAGGATGGATGCTAATGTTTTGGTTTCAAGGAAATCAACTTACTAGGACAATGTGTGGATAATGTCTGGTGTAGCTTAGCCGTGTGGTCTTCATGTGTCAGTGATTTAGCTTGGCACATCATGCATCTATATATTTGTAAGAATATGAAATTACCACATCGACAAATCCTGATTGAGCATGCTTCATCTCTAGCCTACCCCAACTTGCTTGGGATAAAAAAGGCTTTGTCGTTGTTGACAAATCCTGATTGAATTCTGTTTATATAAAGTCTATATATGGTGCTGCAGTGGTAGATCATGTGAAGGCAGGAAAGCAATCTAACATGTTTGCTATCTATTGAAGGGGATTGACAGAATTCTGATTAAATTCTTAGGTTCTGCTCTCATAATCATAGGACCATTTTATCTAGCTGCTTTACTCCTAAACACGAGGGATACCTCAATTGTCCCAAAGGATTCTGTGTCCAACTGCCCATTAAACTCATGTTCACATATAACATATTGTAGTTCAATTATACTGTACCTTGCTGAATGTGCTAGCTTGGGTGTTCAAAGAAGGCGACAAGGCGTAACTAGGCCCTTCTGATGATCCAATGATGCCTTGTCGCCTGGGCAATGCCGCAAGAACTATGGTTTTTATATTTAGTGGAGCCTATTTACCTGTCTTGGAGTTGTAAATTTTATCTGCACTTTTTTTATTTATCGATGCTCATTTTTATTAGAACCTATAAAATAAGCTTCTTAGATAATATAAGTTACATCCTATCCCGGCTAAAGTTATTTTGAATTTTATTTCACCTGTTGCTCTTAGATCATTTGTATAATTAGGGATAGTAAGCTCTTAACACTTAAGAGTATTGTGTTATTGTCATCTGATTAATTGATTAATTCTTCCTAGTGCTGCATTTGCCCAGGAAGAAAGGCATTCATTTCGTGTCGATTGATGAGACTCGTCCTCTATCTGAACAAGGTCCATTCGACATTATTTTGCACAAGGTTAGTTACAGTTTTTTTGTTTTTGGAATTCCTTAAACATAATCTTTGATATTCCCTCCGTTCCTAAATATAGGGCTTTCTAGCGTTCAAACACGAAAATAGTCTAGGTGTTAAAAGACTACCTTACACTTCACTTTTTCCTCAACTCATCCCTCCACCAACCCTCCCACCAACCTCAAAGTTTGTCCTATCTGTAAAACACCCTATATTTGGGGACAAATGTCAAACTCTAAAAAGGCCTATATTAAGGAACAGAGGGGGTAGTTCAATTCTTGATATTCCATTTATTACATTTGTTGCTAATCTAGATGCACTTTCTATATCATAATATATGTAATATATCCACATCCTGCGTCCTGTTTCTGGAACTTGTCTTTATACTCCTGTGCTGATTTATAACTGGGTTTCTTGCTTTCTTTGTATCAGCTTACTAGCAAGGAGTGGCAGCAAGTTCTGGAGGTAGCCCTCAACATTGAGTGATACTATCTATGAGCAGTGTGTAAAACTTAGAACAGGGTTTACATCCAGTGTAGCTACTAATCTTTTCTTTATGCTTCCTTCTGTCTGTAACACGCTACATGGCATAATGTTTCACTTAAAACTGTGATCGTGATAGTTTAGGCTTATTGTAATGTTGATCAATGTGAACATAGACTAACATCTCTCTGTTATATATATATTTTTTCTGATTATCTTACCTTTCATGTTTTTGAAGGATTATCGCGAAGCGCATCCAGAAGTGACTGTCCTTGATCCACCAAATGCTATCAAACATTTGCACAATCGCCAGTCGATGCTTCAAGAAGTTGCTGATCTGAACTTGTCCAATGGCTATGGTAATATTTGTGGTCTCAGTATTGACATTCTGTAGTGAACCCTAGGGCTCCCCGCGTAATTTCTAGCATAATAATATTAACATCTGACATTGCCATATAGATTTAAGTTAATATAGTTTTCTTTCACATGTTGTTCTCTTCTGTGTAAATGAACTCTGATATGTAATATGTTGTGATCCAGTGTAAAACAGATCCTGGATAAAGAGCCTTTGCCCCTGGCCCATAAAAACAGTATGAGGAAAGATACACTAATTGATGATGTGCTCTCTCAAAATCAAAGGGTATTAGGTTGAAACCCATCTAGTCAGTTGTTGAAGTTACTTTTTTTTTGGATTGCTACAAACTACAGTTGTCTTGGGAGCACTACTTTTATGAACGTTCATAATGGTTAAATATGTGAAAAAAGAATCTTTCTTAATAATTTCATATAGCTAAAAATGTGCTATCTACCTTTATTTCTATGAAACTAATATGTTGAGCCTTTTGTTTGATTATTTATTGACCATTACAGGTGAAGTTTGCACGCCACGACAGCTTGTGATCATGAAAGACCCGTCTTCTATACCTGATGCGGTTGCCAAGGCTGGACTAACCTTGCCCTTGGGTGAGTTATTCACATCTAGTTACGACCATTTGACTCAAAGAGAGAGGTGACTAATTGGTATTGAGAAGTTAGTGACTGCTAGAATTTTCCATGTTAAACTACCATAGAATATTTTTACATTGATGCAACTGAAAAGGAATAGAGCATTATATTGTCAAGAATTTACATGCTTTACTGTAAATGCGAACTATGTGCTTATGTCATAAAAATGGCTAGTGCCTCTTTAATACTACCAGAGATATTCTTCTTTTGGTGATTATGAATTAGGTGTCTCCTCTAATATCTGCCAATGTGCTTTGTCGCTATAAGAGAAAAAAAGTGACCTATATCCTTCAAGGAGATGTTATCAAACAAATTAAAATTTAAAAATCTTTTGCACAAGTAATCTAGGTTTTAGTTAGTTTGCAAAATTTAAAAATATTAATTCGTTTGATAAATGAAGGTGAGGCTTGTAAGTAGGTGTTTATTTTGTCTTTAGTTACATAAGTCATTGGTATGAAGGTGAGGTTTGTCCTGGGCCATACTGTGCGTGTGTGACACGGGTAGTTTCTATTCACTTGTAGATGAATGCAGCATTCCATTGTTTAAATCTCTGGCTTGCCTTTCAGTTTCAACATTTGTTCAGTAGCTTCCTATGTATTCTCTATTTATCCATTCCTCAATCATGAGATGTAGTATATTAGAAAAGGGTAAAATCTTACCATTTTTCTGCTGTGATTACACCTCTTTGTGCAGTTGCCAAACCATTAGTTGTTGATGGAACATCAAAATCTCATGAATTATCTCTTGCATATGTGGAGGCATCATTGCCTTTGCTTGATCCACCTCTGGTTCTCCAAGAATTTGTCAACCATGGTAACATTTGATTCCATTCGATGTATATTTGTATTTTTTTATTCTGTACTCACACTAACCAACTTTGATGTCTTTACAGGCGGCATCCTATTTAAGGTATACATTGTTGGCGAAACAATACGAGTTGTTCGTCGATTTTCTCTTCCTGATGTTAACACCTATGACATGGGAAACAATGACGGGATCTTTCGGTTTCCAAGAGTTTCTTGTGCTAGAAACAATGCAGAAGATGCAGATGTTGACCCTTGTATTGCAGGTAAATGATATTATAGGGTAGTCTCTCCTGGGAGCTAAAACGAATCTGGACTGTTGAATTTAACAGGAGTATTTAAGTGATAGTTTAAAAATACATTAACTGGCTATACCTGTCGCTACCTGATCTTCATATCTTCATATGGAATGCCTCGCCGCCTTCTCTTTCTCGTGGCTTCCGAAAGGAAACACTTGATTCTAATCTTCCTCTTCAATTTTCGATGTTATAAAATGATTGGAACCATGACATGCTAATGGACTGTCATGTCCTAAATCCAATTAAATGTCACATTTCCTTAAATCAATTAAGTCATCTTCATGTCCATTAGATAGGAACTATACCACGACGCAACTGAAGTAACTTTCAAGCTCACATGTTATATGGCCATTACCACAACTCTTGCGACATCTTACATTTATGCATCATCCTGTCATCAATTGTCATTGATTTTTCATATCTTTAGAAGGCTAGAAGCACATCATTAGTTAGCCAAAATTCACTTCTAATGTACCGGATTAGTGTGTGTACATTTTGGCAGCTTAGAATGGTGGGGGCTGGCCACAAAAGTTGTAGTTTTCTGAAACAGATAGTCAAAGTTGTTTTTCCTTTCTGAAATCAACATTAAAAATTGTAGTTTTCTGATACAAGCAGCCACATTGAAAACTGGATGTATGTATTATTTGTTGAAATTCACTCCACTTTGATGAGTGGCCTATTATTATTATTCTGTTGCCCTTTTTTTTGTCCTTGAAAATTTCGGTCTCTCAGAATAGGCAGTCACTTTCTAATATTTATGTTACTGAAGAAACGTATTGCTATCACATGACAGAACTTCCCCCAAAGCCACTTTTGGAGAAACTTGGCAGGGAGCTCCGACGTCGATTAGTAAGAAAAAAAAATCATTCATGTTATGTGTATGCCAAATATATTTTCATTCTCACCTGACAGTTAAAATTACCAGGGTCTAAGACTGTTTAACATAGATATGATTCGAGAATATGGAAGAAAGGATAGGTATTATGTTATTGACATCAATTATTTTCCTGGTAAGTAAAACTTGTGGTTTTTTTTTTATTGAATGAGCTTGCAATTTGTTTGCGAAGCAAAGCACTTTGCTATTCAGCTTTGTATTTCCTGAGTTTTCTGATTTGTAAACTTGCAGGATATGGTAAGATGCCAGGCTATGAGCACATATTTACAGACTTCCTGCTAAGCCTCGTGCAAAGCAAGTACATGAGGTGCCTAAGCGGGAGCTGAGGCATAGACGATCATGCTGAATTGGAAAACGCTAACAGATGGCAGGCAGCCATGTAACAGTGGCAAGTAGATAGATTTTCTTCTTTGTGCATATTAAGAGAGGTGAATGTTAGCCTGAGGCGCTGTGGCCTTGAAGTGGCACATATCAGAAAAAAATGGACCTGTGCCTGAACGATGTTAGAAAGGAAGTTCAGTCGCCCTTGTCCTTAGAAGAAAGGAAGGTCAGTCGCCCTGTCGCCTGTTAATCGTGAGTGTTGAGTTGAAGGCATCTGTTCAATAAAATGATGTAGGTTTGTGTCAGGCTAGCTGATGCGTTTGGTTCGTAGTTGGTTGAGGTGTTGCAAGTTCGTGATAACTCAGAGGTCGAAGGCTTTAAGGAGAACTGATGATTCAGTTGCCAATTTGCCATTGATGGACCATTGGACACCGTGAACTTTCCTTTATCTTTCGTGCATAATGCTTCGAACCGTTTAAGTTAGACAGCGTTACCCATATAAGAACGTTAGTGTGAAAACCTTACTCCTTTTCTCTTTGGGCTTTTTTAGTGCTAGTACAAAAATAGCCTTATGACATTTCAAATTTATAGTAGTACACTAAGTGATACGTCACTGCTAGCCAAAATTAATCAAAATTGAGTGGTATGAAAAAGTTACTAATTTATACCAATGTTGGTATCGCAAAGCTTAATGTTTTGGTACGCAAGGACCATAACTTATTTTTTCTTTTGATGATGAACAAAATTTGCGTAGCTCCTATTTCAATGGAAATGTCATATGTCGGCAATATTCTGGTTAAACCATGCAGTGTGGTGGTTTGTCATAAAGTACTCCTAAAGTATGCTCATTGCAAAAAAAACAAGATTTTCAGTCTGTTTAGATATAATGAACAGTGTCAGAGTTTCCATAAGGGAAAAATGCAAAAAACTACTTGCACCTTAGGTGGTTTTCCTATTCTCACCTGCATGTACTTTTCTTTCAGTCTATTACTTGCAAGTTACATATAATTTTCATACACCTCGTAATAATTTTGATCAGCCAACTTTACTCTTGGCAAGTATGTAACATAACTTCGAATGATTTATCATAACCAAGCATCTTATAATATTGTTTGAATCACATATATATCATAATCATCAAGCTTTTTCCCTTCTACGTTGCTCATAGCATCTCATAGCGTGGTGGCTCAATGTTTGTGTCTTTTGTACTAATTAGATGAAATTAGGTGATGCTACATTGATATTGATGTTAACTATGTTACGCTGGATCATCTGAAGTAATGTTTAGAAGCTAAATAAGAGTCACATGATCGGTCAAGGTTGTCATATATGAGGACTAAGTGTAACTTGCAGGTATTAGACTCAAACAAAAGTACTGGCACGTAGGAATATGAAAAACCCTAATATGCAAGTGGGTATTTGCAATGCATGCGTCACCAGAACTAAAACCCGTATTGAATACAGTATGTTAGCATGTGCAAACTACTACCCATTCACGACAGCCAGCCCAGAAGACCTCCATTGTGATCACATCATTCCAAATTCTCTCTTCCCTTTCGGCAGATGTAAAAAGAACCCTAACGAGAAAACTTACTGTATGACGAAACCTATTAGCAAGAGACCATAAATAATCACCCACCTTCGAGAAGCATGAGTTTTCTTTCTTTTAAAAATGGGAAATAAAAGAAGTTATTTTTTTTAAAAAAAATTTTTCTGTGTCAATCAAATCACCGTTCAAAAGTGCATAGCATTGGATCTGTTGGGGATGATGTCGAAGGGTTTAAACAAGGAAGCGAAGGTAATTGGCCTACCGACGAAGGGAGGCAAAGGGTGAACAGAAGTAAGATTAGGCAAATGTATATAATGGCATTTATATAAATAGAACCACACTATGCGATTTCCTCTTTCCTCTATAAATAGGAGAGATAAACTCTGTAAACGGCAACGGTTTTTTGGGGGCCACGAGCCAGATTGTCATTTGTCCGATTCCGCATTCCATGCAATCGGAGCACCCTTCGTCCAGTACACGGACTGGGAGAGAGCTTTGACTGCAACTTGGCTTCTCAAGACATTCATAGAGGGCTTCGTCTGCATCATTTTTACTCAAGACTTGTGTTGAGAGCTTCTACTCCCCAACAGGATCACACCACGTTTTGAGTCTTTCAGATGACTCTAGATGTGAAATTTTAAATTGTTTTCTTTAGTTTATCCACTAAATGAGGATCATTATCTCACTGATTCACCATGAGTAATTTCCATGTAGTTCCATATGCGGGTAGTGATGTTTGTCTCTATCCTCTTTCTTTCTCTGCTTTGTTGTGATTTGTGCTGGTGCAGTGGCTCTCTGCATGGAGCCTAAGAAGCAAACCCAAACTATGTGCAATTTCATAGACTTGAAGGCGTCTGATACTCTGACGCAAAACTAGCTATCATTACTTATACTGTTGGGGAGTAGAACTTCTACTGATGTATTTTTATTTATATTTGGATGAAGCTATTGCAGTGAAATTGTTCAGGCATGCGTCTGCACAATATGGAATAAAGATTCTTCAGAAAAGAATTACTTGCCGACTGCATTCAGAATAAGAACATAAACCAGGCAATCAAGAATAAATTCCCCAGCTTGCATTGGATAGGAGAAATCCCGCTTGTTATTCGGAAAGATATGCGGGCTAAGCACAGGCTAAAATCACAAATATCTTGCTGCTATTTTATTGTCCCGGTTAGAACATGCTAGTGAGATAACACAATAGATGATTCAAGAGTCACAATGATTTGTCAGCCCATGCTTTTTCGCATAAGAAAGGTCTCGGAAGATTATCTTCGTCGGTCAAGATCACTTACTTTATCTCACGCATTACGCAACGAACATATCGCACACCAATCATGTTAATCAACACACTTTTGTGGTTGCTACTTCATCCAATCGGCAGGTCGTCACCTTAGAACTTCACAAATCAACATATAGCTTTTCGCAAAGGAGAGGATAAGTAGACATCAACTGTTTGTTAATTTCAATGCCTTCAACCAAGCGTTAGGTAATGCAATCGATGGTGCATCCTTATGTGAATATCTTCTTCAGAGGGTTGAAGCAAACATGTATCAGTTCTATATAAAAGTTCCTTTCTGAAAACCATATATTTTACTATTTTAGGAGCGGTTAGCATGCCCACATGACTGGTCTTAGTCATATACCATAGCAGAAATGAGCTTGTTAGTGGAGGTTGGTTTGCCCTGCATGCAGGTTTTCTCAATCTGACGTAATGATAGGTTGGCCAGTGCAGTGCAGCCAGCAGATACAAGGCAAACAGGAAGATTTGGACCTGATGAAAGGTTGCTATTGGCAGTCACAGTTCTCCTTACTTTCGTTGCATGACATAAAGAATATTATGCACAAAATAGATTGGCAGTATAGTTTCAATTCAGGTTACACTCATGAACTGATGAAGACTATTACAGAAAAATCAACGAGAATTCTATGGTGCACATACTTATTACTTTATCTGGTCGAAGGAAAATTGTCTCAGATATTGTACCAAGCTGCATGCATACCATAATTCTGATGTTTCCCTTTCTATGGTACAATATGTGAGACAATTTTCCTTCAACCTCACAATGCTTGTCTAGTATCTGAAGGACTATTCGTCGGCAAGAGAATCCTCGGGGCCCCACGCAAATGCTGCTTTCAGGGGTAGTATTATTGCACTAAACAAGGCTTTTTGCACTAGTACGAAAGAAAATCTATCCACCTTTTTTTGATTTGATACTTTGCCACCATTGTACTATACCTCTATAGCATGGGTTTATACTGATGACCATAGATCTTTGTTCCCTTTGTGTTTTATTTATGTCAGGTTCTACTCCCTCCGTTTTTATTTATATGACGCAGTTGACTTTTTCGTTGAACTTTGACCAACAATATATAATTATTTAATTAGTTACTTAACGTGGAATCGATATCATTAGATCTATCATCAAAAGCACTTTAAGATTGACCTATATATTTAGCTATTTGCATAAATATTTATAGGTAAGACTAATGGTTAAAATAAAGAAAAAAGCCAACTGCGTCATATAAATAAAAACGGAGGGAGTATCTTTCTTAGAAAGGTCGATGCACAACCTGAAATTTTTGGAGGTTTTCTCACAACTTATCTTTATTTTGCTTGCTGATTTTTTTTTGGGTGGAGCCCGAACTTATTCGTGGTGTAGAAATGCAGTTAATTCAGTTCTGCTTTTTGACAGATGAGTTAACACAAATTGGCTTCCAACCATATATAAAAAATGACTTGACTCTAGAGAAATATAAGTTTCAAATTAACCATATCCGTCGATTAGATGGAGCCCTCGGGCCAGCTCTTGTGCACGAGATCTTTAATTTCCGGCACCTATCTAATAAAGTAAGCAACATCATTTCTGTAGCGTCTTGCTCCCCGAGCCGGGCCCGCGTACATCTTGTAGCTCTTTAAGATCTCATGACCGCCCTCACAGACCAACATAAATCTTTTCTACGCACTTTGTGCTCACTCGTGCACACCTGGCAAGAATTTTTCGGTCGGTCACCCATCCCGAAATTGCTCTAGACCAAGCACACTTAATCTCAGAGTTCTTTCGAGACAAGCTTCCGGAAAAGAAGTTGCAACTTGTTGGTATGAGTATTCTATCAACCCTATTAAGCCCTAGGTCCGGATGTCACATACTCACCCTCTTAGAAGATCGATGTCCTCGTCGTTCAACCCCAAGCAAGGAATGTCCCCTCTTGGCCACCTCCTTGTGTCCAGTGCCAGCACATATGCTATTCTGTGTGGCAACTCTAGGCCCACACCAACTACGCGCACTATTCTTACGCAACTGCGACCACACGCGCCCGTGAAACCGCGAGAGTCGGCTATAATACTACTGTACCGTCCCGCTCTGTGAGCCGAGCTCGCATATACCTGCAACTCTCTAGGATCTCATGACTACCCTCACAAACTAACACAAATCTTTTCTACGCACTTTGTCCTTAGTCGTGCGCATCCGGGAAGAACTTCCCGGTCGGTCACCCATCCCGAAATTGCTCCAAACGAACACAATTAACCTCAAAAACTCTTTTGAGATGAGCTTCCAGAAAAGAAGTAGCAACTTGTTAGTATGAGTATTCTATCAACCCTATTAAACCCTGAGCCAGTATGTCACCTACTCACCCTCTTAGAAGACTAACGTCCTCGTCAGTCAACCCTAAGCCAGGAACGTCCCCTCTTGGCCACGTCCGTGTGTCCAGTGCCAGCGCATGTGCCATGATGTGTGTCTGTACTCTGGCCCCACACCAGCCATGGCACCATGCCTGCGCAACTGCGACCACACTCGCTCGTGAAACCGCGAGAGTCAGTTCTGATACCACTGTAGCATCCCGCTCCCCGAACCGGACCTGTATACACCTTGCAGCTCTTCAGGAGCGTCACAATTTCTCCCCCACTTAGATTTATTAATTGTGAAGGGGAGCCCTGGCGCAGCTGTAAAGCTGTCGCCTTGTGACCATGAGGTCATGGGTTCAAGTCCTGGAAACAGCCTCTTGCAGAAATGCAGGGAAAGACTGTGTACAAAAGACCCAAAGTGGTCGGACCCTTCCTCAGACCCTGCGCAAGCGGGAGCTACGTGCACCGGGCTGCCTTTTTTTTTAGATTTATTAATTGTCTTTTCACCTCTCCTGATCATTTTTCATACCTATTATTATTTACGCTGGCAAGTTTTTTTTATTATAATGATAGTTGTTGACAACAAGAACTGGAATTATGGCGCTTTTTTGCTCACATTACATTCAAGTGTTGCATGGGTTGCAAGGACATTTAGCAAGGTGGGCAAGGAGTCGCCCTCACAGATTGTGGAGGATTTGGTGATGGCGACTGGAACGTGATTCAGATGCCACATGAACATGGATTAGAAACTCATCAGAGAACCGTTGTCCTTGTCCTCCCAGCTATGTCAGTTCATTTTCAGTAGGTGTGGTATTATGTCCATTATTTGAGAGAGGAACTAATACTTGTTTATTTTGCAAATATTGAATAACAGAAAAAACTCAGATGAGAAAAAATGAGAAACTTTCCATGTTTTATGTATGGTGACGATCTCCTCAACCGTCATCGAGATATCTAGTCTTTCTTTTCTTTTTCGCCAAGAGGCATGGCATTCTGTTAGACTACATTAATAATTAGTCTATGGTCTGTGGATGTTATTGCTTCAACCAAAAAAAGTAGTTTATATTAATAATTTGATTCGTTGCTAATCATGCATATGATAGACTGAAATTTTCGCCAGATAAAAATTCTGTGCGATAGAAGAATTATGACGTACTGATCTTGTCATAAAGGAAACATTAATTATTTTCAGTTATCTGCAGGAGCATAGAGTGGTTGCATAGCTAGCGTAGTTTACTTAATTTAGAGCAGCTCCAACAGCCTAGCTAAAATATGTTTTTTCTCTAAATATAACTAGTACTATTAAAAATAACTCACTAACAGTCTCTCCAAATCTATATTTAAAATAGCTAACTCTTCATTCCACTTTTCTAGCTAGCAATATTTAGCTAGAGACTTTCACTCTCTATTCCCTTCCCGCGGGCCCTTAGTGGTTTGGAGAGTCTGTTGGTTTACTCCAACCTTTTTATATGTGCTTTATTTTAAAGACTAGTTAAAACCAAAGAATTTAGAATATATTCTACCTAGTCTCTTGCAGTTGGTCTTATAGGTATATTTTCTCCCTAACATGTCAAATAGTGTTTCGCAAATGGCTCGCTCTAAGTTGCAAAATATGTATATATAAAAAAAAGGTTGTAGTCAGAAGGTTTCTTTCAATAGAATGTCGGGCTGCCTTTGTGCGTACAGGTGTCGCTTACGTAAAAAGGTGTTCAACGAAGCATCCACGATGCTTCCTCCAAGCGCGTCTGGGACATAAGCAACACATCTATACTAGTTCAAGGCTCCACTTCTCTTTGTATCATCCCTCTTGCTTCTTTCTACAAATCATTTTACTTGTACGTAAAGATGACATTAATTGTTTCATTATTATTGGCGCTCTTTTATCCTTTAGTGTACCCTGAACTCATGTTGCATTTGATGCTAGTTAGAAACAAATTATCTAAAGCACTGGAATTATTGTCAATGACTTCTTCTTTACATTTCTTTATTTTTCAAAAATGGATATGGAATATTTACAGGAGAACCATGTCGACTGTATTCATAATCACAAAATTAATTTTCATTGTGTATGTATGAGTACATAAATAGTTGCAATAATTACGGAGCGGTTAACAATTAAACATTTCGTTTCAATACCACAGAAATTCTACGCACTCTTATTTTTTGAAATTGTTTCTTTAAGTGCATTTAGTTTTTTTTTTCAACTACTATACAGACCACAGCTTTGAAGTCTTTTATTGATACCTTAACAGTATTCACACACTTTAGTTGCAGTCTCCTAATGCAAACAGGACACAATCAGGAAATTAAAAATTCATCTGGTCCCCTCATAAAATGTGGTTCTTCTTAGGCCACTTAATCGTCTGAGTATTGTGAAGGATAGAAAGTGATTCACAAACAAAACAAAACTGATAACTAGTTGGGTTGTAGCTTGTGGCAGTACATGATATCACCATGATCACACATAAAAATGGGATTTGTTCATTGTTTTTGAATTTTCAGATAAGGATATGTGTGTGCGCGCACGAGCGCGTGTATCATTAGGTGACAAGGAGGGCCGCACGGAAGGCTTTTGAAGACAATATTGGTTGGCTTAGGTTTTTCTGTTGGGGAGAGAAAACGGCTCTTTTTTTTAGACGAAAAAGGCTATTCCAGATAGAACGAATAGGCAGCTACTACCTTATCTATGTGGTCTTGGTGGTACTCGCCCAAATGGCCAGGATATCTTCAACCTATACCTTGCTTTTCCATAACCATACAGAAAGTCCCATGATTGCTTACTCCTGTTGCTCACAAATGCTGATCCTATGTGGATTTCTTTTGTGTGAAGATGATCCTATGTGGATTCCTTACTCTTATCTTTTCTTGAAACGAAAAGGTAGGAGTTATGCTGTTGCTTTTTAATTAGAAAAAAAACTCTAGTTAATTAAATTCGCCCCTGCAAAAAAGAAGGAAAAAAATCCGGACCACACTATGGCCGTAAAAACATGGGTCTGATAGCCGAGGGCCTGAGGCGCCAAAAGAAACACGATTACAACTTTCAAACCATAACAAATGAAACAGTCTTTTCAAGTTTAATACAAAGTTAAGACATAATTTTCAACTAATGGTATATGCTTTGTCTGTGATTACGAGCAGCATGAATTTTAGGGTGCATTAATACAGAAAAAATATATGAAATTTGGATTTCTTGTTTCACTGGTGTAGGGTGTAGCTACAAATGATACGCCCTGGTATGGTGATGTATGAGTGGGACAATTTTGCAGTAACGTACCCCTCCGTTTATAATTGTTGTCGCCTTCGAGTTTTAGAGTTATGTTTAACCATTCATCTTATTCAAAAAAAATTATAAATTGTCATATATTTTTTATGGTTTATTTTATCACTAGAGAAAGTTGCAACATAATATACAAGTTTGTATATTTGAACTAATATTTTGAATAAAACGAATGGCCAAACGTAACTAAAAAAAGTCAACGACTACAATAATTTAAAAACAGAGAAAGTAGTATCAAATTCTACTCCCTCCACCCATCACTATAAGCCTTTACCAGCAATCATTAAATTAATATATAATTTTCGGGACATAAAATAAGTACGTATTTTTAATTAGAATGAATCTCATAGCATCACTTTTTTTGTTATAGTTGGGAGTATCATAAACGCCAGAGATCAGCAGAAAATAACAGTATTTATGTCACCAAATAGAAATGCTAGTGAAGTGGCAGAATACCATATAGACATGCCTAGCGAACATTTCAAAGTGCAAAGAATCCCGAGCTGAAGAGAGGTTTATGGCCAGGCCAAGTCATCATTCAACCATCCAAAGGAGATCGAATGTTGCCCCACTGCGTGATGGCAAATCATTAGTGGACCCAGACCGAATCCTCATCAGCATGTGGACATGTCAAAACAGACGTAGTGAAACGTCAACGGTCGGCAGGATTTTCTTGCTTCGTTGTGAGGCAACCCAAGCAGCATTTTCCCCTTTCCATCCCATCCTTAATTCTCTTTTATAGAATTGAAGAAAACTATTTGATATTTGCCCGTTATTTTTTGACATATATATTGACGTACTATTGGCAAAAGTTTATTACTTTTCTGTTGACAAAATTCATATAAAGTACACCAACCTAAAAGGCCTCTCATTCGAAGTGTGTTGGGTGTATGAATTGCTCATGATGTTGCCAAACAACTGTAGCTGCTAATTTCTTCAGTTATCTTCATTCTAATATGTTAGGGGAGACAAAATAAAGCATTTTCACCTTGGTCTTAGCACCAAGATGCCCAGATCGAAGCCCTGAGCCATGTCGCTTGCGAAATACTTGCCGTCTTGAGCTTAAGCTCTAGAAAATACTTGAGCTATTCGATGCTAATATATTCAGTAATTTTCATAATTTTTTTTATTCTAGCGTGTTCATTGAACTCATAGTGAATAACTAAAAAAATGCTAAAGGCGGCATTTGATTAATTAAGGATAAACAAGGGACTAATAAACACTTGATTAGCCTGCTTACGTATATGTGATGGTGCTGGTGATTGTATTTAAAGGTTCTAAGTTAGATATGTGGCTTTATATAAAGATCATGGGCTTTATCTAAGCTAATATGTGGCACCATAAAATAAGAGCTCAGCAACATCTGTGCACTAGTTGCGTATTAGACGCGTGACACAGGGAGTTGTTCTTTATGTGGAAATCAACGATAGTGCCGAATCTAGGAGTACTCTAGACCACATGATTTGTACTTTGAATGATTGCATTGATGCAAAAAAAAAATGCACATATATATTAGGAGGATTTCAGGTGTCAATCTTGTTGTTAAGATCAAGAATTAATCATTGGACTCGTACTAGTTGATTAGATCACGATAGAATATTTTTTGAGGAATATCATCGTTAAATCCATTTTTCTGTTGATTGCTTAAAGGAACAAGTGGAACACACTCAATCATAATGTTTGGTGGTTGTCTCTTGACAACTATAAGACCATCACCTGATATTAACATCCATCTTCATGGCGGGACACATCTGCAAACACATCATTGCCAAAAGTGAGGGGACACATCAAATGCTCAAATGATATGTTCCTCCAAAGTCCCCAACAGTGGATCAGGTTGTTCCAGTGCTATTGTCAGTTCCCTGTGAGACATCAAGATCCTGATGCCTTACTCGATTACATATCATCATCTATCCCATATAGCCAAGACAATGAGGCCATCCTTCATTGGTCACCGTACCATTATGGCCCATATATCCTTTTCCACTCCAGCACTAGTTAGAAATGTGTATAGTGTCCAAGCAAGGACCATACAAACGGTGGAGCCTATTCCATGTATTATGGTCCTTGACCAGATCATAAAAACGATTCATTTGCAACTTTTCAATATACTTGTTCATATAAAATAGGCTTGAGCTGATAGTGCTGGCTCTATTAATTAGGAAAACATTGTCCCTGATTCCTTTAGGAATTGAACTATTGTCTCATCATCCTGCAGCAGGTGTACACTATGAAATACAGTTCAAAATATGAAAAGGATTGTTAGAACTGATTATTCATGCAAAATGAATTTGATCTGACTAAGGGCCTATTAATTTGGAAAACATACCCCCCCCCCCCCCCTCCCCATTCATATAGGAATTATGTTACAATTATGCACTTTTGTGGTATGTTTTTAAAATGCAACATCCTTCTTACTAGTAATATAGTCTGAAAGTTAGAAATTGACCATTTCATTGATCTCAGGGCTTAAAAATATGTCCCACCTGTTATGATCATCAGACAGCTGAAAGTTTACGTAGTACATATTAGGAGAGAGGAACTAGTTCAAAATGGAATTTTGAGAGGCCACCTCACTCATTTTATACCTACACCCACAATCTATACTATTGCAATTGTGACTTTTGTGACCACCCATGATTAAAAAGGCTGTTACAATAATCCTTTGCCAAAAAAAAAGGTTGTTACAATATGAGCTACCACATCAGACAGACCTTTCAATTAACAGGCCCAACATTCAGAGTCCCAATAACAGGATAATGATAAGATCGAGCAATCTTGGCAGATATACATGGTAGTACTAGCTATCGATTATGAGGACACAAAAGTTACTTTGGTGTCACCACACACAGAATACCATTGTGCGACAAGTAAATGGGCACATATTGGGGCGGTTGATGAGTGCGTGGTGTTGGCACAGTCACCACCACACGTACTCCTACTAGCAGGAACAAAGTTCCACAATTTCTTCCTAACTAAATGTGTGCTACACAAAAGGGGAAATTTTCGTAACAAATAATTCCAAGTTCTTATTTATAAATCCATAAGCAATAAATCAAGTGCACACTCTGTGGTATCATGAGCCAGCCAAGCCAATCATCTAAGAAAAGAACACAAAAGATATTAAAATAGGAGAAAAGGGGGAGTGCAATTCCTATACCTTTTTCATTTTTGTCAACCTTTGCAAGTGTGAAACGCATTATTGTGTTTGTGTTTGCTTGTTTTGGCTCATCTGGCCTGCCTGTCTGCCTATATGTATGGGTTTCCATCCTCCTCTTCTCTCTCCCCCTCCCACTTCTCCACCTTCTCATATTCTCACCATTCCATTCCCACCTCTCTCTCAACACACACAACAAAGGCACACAAAGGTAACGAAGTAGCTAAAAGTACGTGACACAAATATCATAGCTAAAGGGCCGCAGAAAAAATCTCCTTCCTGCAAAAAGCAATACATGGAGCACGAAGATGTCGGCCTAGCCCTGGGTCTCTCCCTTGGCTCCGGCCACCAGGCGCCCAAGGAACAGCCGTCGCCATCGTCTCAGCCGTGTGCCCTGGAGCCGTCCTTGTCGCTCAGTCTCCCAGCCGATGATGGGAGCCTGACGACGCCGGTGCGGCCGCTATTCGCAGCCGTGAAGAGGGAGCTGCCAGTGGAGGAAGACGATGAGGTTATGGACAGGGCTCTTTACTCGGTGGTATCATCGGCGGCGGACGACGATGAAGGGTGCAACAGCCGGAAGAAGCTGAGGCTGACCAAGGAACAATCGGCGCTTCTTGAGAACCGCTTCAAGGAGCACAGCACCCTGAACCCTGTAAGCACTAGCACACACTTGCCTATGTTCTTCATTAGTTTGAATTGAATCGGCTTTTGATTATCTGAAAAGTGGTTGATAGATCGATGTATGGTTTGTTCTTTTCCTTACTTGTTTTTTTTGTTTTTCTTTTACATGTGAGAAGAAGCAAAAGGTTGCTTTGGCGAAGCAACTAAATCTGAGGCCAAGGCAAGTTGAGGTGTGGTTCCAAAATAGGAGAGCCCGGTTAGTCAGTCATATTCACCTCAAAATCCCTATCCATTCTTCTTCCCATCTTTTTCCTTTTTTCATATAATATCTTGCAAATTTTAGAATGACGTAGGAATACTCTTTTTTTCGGAAACATAATCAGCTGATCAAGCATAAATGTTTGTTTTATTAAAATAAGATATTCATCCGAAACAAATTTTTGTAATACACGCTATTGAGTAATAATCTTGGTGTGCATGGATGGTTGCAGGACAAAGCTGAAGCAGACAGAGGTGGACTGTGAGCTTCTCAAGCGCTGCTGTGAGACGTTAACGGAGGAGAACCGCCGCCTCCATCGCGAGCTCCAGCAGCTTCGCTCCCTCAACCAAGCTCATCCTGCTGCCTTTTTCATGCCCGCCACTGCGCTTTCCATCTGCCCTTCCTGTGAACGCCTCGCCAGTGCTCCTGCCGCCGCAGACAGGCCCAAGGCCGCCGGACCTGGTCGAGCAGACCACTTGTTCAGCACTTTCACCAAATCCGCTGCCTGCTGAATGCGCATGACTCGATCAGTTGATAGCAAATTAATTATTCAATAGTTACATGTGTATATACATATATTTCTAGCTAGCGGTTCTATCTCTGCAGCTATCATTAGTCGATCGTCATGTAAGATACAGTAGATGTTCATTGGCTAGATGATATTCCTCCCCTCACCCTGAATTGGTTAGCTTTGTTTTTTCACAAGCTAATTAATTGATTATTAGTGTGAGGAGGATGGAGCACCACGTCTGTAGGAAAATTAGAAGAAAAGTCTAGTTTGGTGTTATTATTAGTATATAGTGGTTTTTGTTGGAGAAGCTGTAGCTTTAGTAGTTGTCACTGATGATGAATTTATTTATTGTCAGGAAAGTATGATTAGATGACGACGACATGACACCCAACACATCTCAGTTTCTTTGGATGTGGATTCATGCATGTATATATGGATATGATGTATGTGATTCACCAAATATATAATATATTGCATTGTTTTAAGAGATTATGTTCATGCGTGCTCATGTGGCTGTGAATTGATGAATTGTGATGCTTACGAATTGACCCATTTTCTGCTAAAATAGCTATTTTAGTTGGGATAAATCTTTTAGATGATATATTGTTTTGGACAAACCAAATAGAAGTGATAATAGTCCGAGAAGATCATGATGAAGAAAATTAACACACTTCAATTTCTAAGCTGGGAACAGCAATTATTAATAACCTGTGCATATCTTATAAACATGATTTGGAACGACTTAATATACATGTTTCAGTGGAACAAAGCAACAGATGGATATCCAAATCTCTCTTGCTAATTATAAGGAGAGGAGCACATATCTTGTGAGCAACGGCATGAACTAGTCGTGATACACCAAAACTGGTTGGACTGTGGTAGTTTGTGAGGCATGCCTTGCATGCATGTGTGGGTGTGCATGCAGGAGACACAGACAAGCAATGATCTTTCTGTTGAGACGACACACACACCATCAGGGATCCTGCCTCCCAAACTCTTGGCAATTTATTGATGAATCCGTCAACTACGGGCGGCGACGACATCACGAATCTTCTATGCAAAGGCATGCATGTTGATCCGTTCAGTCAGTACTCCTGCTGTTTCAAAATTTAGGTAACCATCTTTACATCGTTTTCATTGCACCACCGCTGACTAAGGCAACGTATATTTTGGAGAGACCATAGTACATTAGCACAAATTATTTCAATGCTTGAGATATTTAACATTCCCGTGGGGCTAAGCTAAAGTAGTCCTTGTCATCATGATTATGTACTGACAGCCACATAATACGCAACTTGTGAAGGTGGTATGAATTCCAGTGACTTAGAATGAGTTTCCATGCTTTTTTAAGGTGATGAGAGGGACACATATAGGGATGTGTCCTGTTTGTGTGTGGTCTGAAAAGTCTTGGATGGAAGGAAGAAGTGTTGGAAAATAATGCTGGCGTGTTGCTGAAGTTGGGATTGATGCATGATTGGTAAGTCAGCCAATGATGGCTCATGTAGTGCACATTATCAGGAACTTTCTCAACCTTAGCTTGTATTTTCTCCAGGAGATTTGAAAGTGCTGACGTAAAAACGAGAGTATAAGTGGACACCTCAATCGATGCGATCATTAGCTTTTAGTTATTTTTCTTCCTGTAGCACGCTTACTATGTCAGACGATCCATGAACGATAGCTCTGTCAGACTTCCAAAACATCGAACGCTTACAAAGGTATCTATCGCATGAAAGTGATACTAATAGACTCATCACACAATTACCTGAGGTTGAAGTTGTTAATTGGATCTTAAGTGCGGTAGATTGGTATTTTAGTGTTATTCTTTTTGGCGATGATTTTAGTGTTAGTCAGTGTTAATATATCTGTTCAAATTGGGTTCATATTGTCGTTGTATCAGGTTGTATCAGCCACATGAGTTTCCGATTTGAATAAAATTGTTATACCACCCCACTTGGTGATAATAACACAGCTGAACCTTACGGATGGAAAATAAGCACCGCAACAAAGGCTATTGGGCTGGGCCCAATTCCAGAGCCTTAGTCAAGCAAGTCAGAGCCTTAGCCAAGCAATTCATTCGTCACAAATAGTAATGGTGCCCACCTCTCTCTCTCTCAAAAGAAAATAAAATAGTGGTGATGCACACATCAGTGAAGAAAGATTACACCTGGATTTTTCACTATTCACTTGACCAACGACTCAGCCGCCATATGGATCGAACGTCTGATAGGCAAGCAGGTACACAAGACCTTTCAGCCACCCATTCAAAAGCCAACCTCATCCAACACAGCGCAACCGATCGAAGTGCATTCAACAACATAGAGACTGAAAGACAAGACCAAGCGATGATTAAGCGCCTTAAGCTAGCTACGGAGTCATGGAGTAGCCCGTACAAAAATAGTTAGTTTTATCTTGAGAAGAAAATTAAATTCTCCAAAGGAATTAAGCTATGGAGAACTAGTGATATGGGCACACTAATCGCTGCGCTTAATGCACACCCAGACAGACTATGTTATTTTAACTTACAGATGTGCCATCGCGGGAAGACGCGCGATGAAATCGCGCTCGTAGGGGCAGTACCTGAACGGCAGCAAACTCATGTCACTGTTCCTGCTCCTCCGCACCGTGCACACCACGGCCTCCGCCTCCAGGTCGAGCACCATGAGCCCCACGCCGGCCACCTGCGCCACCACGGCGCCGCTCATCTCCCCGGCCCACTCCAGCTGCACGATGCTTCTCTGCCAGCTGCATATCACGATCTGTGCCGGCAGGTTCAGGATCTTCTCCAGGTCCACCGACGCACGCCGAGTCCACTCTTCTCCCGTCGCCGTTGCCGTCGTCGTCTGCAGCACCCACACCGAGATCACCAGCCTGTCCGCGACGAGGAGGCTCAGCTCCCCTCGCGCCGTCGACGCGAGCAGCTGCGTCTGCGCCAGGAGCATGTTCCGGCACAGGTGGTGGCCGTCCGGGATCCGGACGGCGCCCACCTCCGACGTGTCAGAGTCGAACGTCAGGACGGTGCGCTGGTCGGTGCACAGCCAGTGGAGCACGGCGCCGAGGATCACCGGGGACGGCCGCGCCACGTCGACGCGGGGCCAGAGGTCGTCCGGCGTGAACGCCTCGACGACGGGGCCCCACGCGCCGCCGCCGTCGACGTCCGGCGAGAAGCTCTGCGCTCGGACGGTGGACTGGAACCGGAGCCCGCTAAGGTCCACGACGATCAGCCGGAGGAACATGCTGCTGGACACGTCATGGCCGCCGCCGGGAGCGGGAAGCAGCAGGGCGTACGACTGGTGGTGCACCTCCGGCGGCGGGAGGAACGCGCGGCGGCCGGTGACGGGGTCGAGGACGCAGAGGCCGGCGCGCTCGGCGAACAGGGCGCTGCTGCGGAGGACGAGGAGGCCGCCGCGGGACTCGACGGGGGTGTAGCCGCCGTCGTCGTCGAACACGTCGGGAGCGAACGGCGACCTGACGACGCCGGGCGTCGAAGTCGTCGGCGTGAAGGGCGGCGGCCGCCGCGGCGCCGGCTCGCGCTCGTAGCGCCGGTAGAAGAGGCCGAGGAGGCTGGACGGCGCGAAGCGGCCGGCGGCGGCGGCGGCGCGGAGGCGATCGATGAAGGCGGGGCTGAGGATGTGGCGGCGGAGGAGACGGCACGTGGCGGCGCAGGCGATGAGCGTTGCGGGGTCGCACCGGTCCACGATCTCCAGGACCAGCTCCGTCGGGAGCCACGGCGCCGGTCGAGTAGTACTCAGCTTGTCTTGTTATTGTTTAAGATTTGCATGTTAATTAATTAGGTTTCCTGCAACTTCTTGCGTACCCCCATTAGAGGAAATAAAGCCGAGGATCAAAAGACAATGATATGCTGGAAGTGGAATAAGAATCAATGGTTCTTCCTACCGTCGATCGAACGTACCTTGTGATGGTGCTCCATGGCCCCGGCTGGTCGTTTTCCTCCTGTTCGACGACCCCGCGTCTTGATCCAGCTGTTGCCGACAACGTCGAGGCACATCCATTGTAAGCTGTGAGGATTGAAAAGGAGCTAAAATCGTCGAGATCGATGATGTCGCCGGCGGCGCGCGACTTGGGAGGGGCGACTGGGGCTTGGCCCGGAGATTGACGTCTGGGGTAAGGTTATAATTTGGTGTCTGTAATCCATCCGGCCGTTGGATCCAAGGGATAGCAAGAAACAGTCGGTCGTGGACTAGCCAAATGCTTAACGAACGCGGCCCCCAAAACGTAACTGGTGTGATCGAGATTTAATAGAAAAAATATTAAGGCTGTGGAAACTAACAGTTGGCCATCTGGGCTGTACTAAATGGGCCCGGTGTGCCTTGCGGGGCTTGGGCCAGAGGTCCGCACCAGGCCCAAGCATCCTTGGTCCCGCCGAGGTGCCCGCTGGCCCACCACGACGCCATGTCGCAGCTCTCGCCGTTTCGTCTCTGGTCTTCTCCGTCGTGATCGAGCTCGCCACGGACACAAAAAGCTCACCATCTCATACGTCCTTGCTCTTCCTCCATGTCACGACCTGCTGCTGGGACACGGACACCTACCTTCTCGACTCACTGGCAGAACTAACATGTGGACCCAAAGATTATAATTAAGTACGTCAGTTCTGGGTAGACTGCAAAGTCCCTAAACCATATAAGTGATTAGGGTCTGTCATGAACTTGAGGCCACTAAGAGAAGGAAAGGAAGTGAATGTGTATCACTGGAACACTTGTAGACAAGCTAAAAGGGGACCTAAAAGCTAAAGAAGCACTGGCATTTACACCAGATGGTAAACAAGTGAATCTAGCAGCTATCCATTCTAGATTAGCTGAATAAAAGCCATCCCAAAGGAAGGAAAAATTAGCAACAATTGAAGGTATCAATAAAATAAAGGCTATTCATTCTAGATTAGGTTTCTTTCTTCTAAGATGTAAAAGAAGGAACCATTATCAATGCTTGCTACCTAGTTATCTGTCTTTGCTGTGAATTATACTCATTCCACACATTCTTATAGGCCAATGTCAGCTTCAGTACCCAACAAAATAGAAGCTGCCCCGATTTCTGTCGCACATGGTGGAAAATCTAGTCAACCACCAACCCTACAAGCACAACAAAAGGAAAGCGCAAGAAGGTGAATGAAGGGACGAAGAAAGAGTAGAATGAAGGGAGCAAGAGAAACATTCCAGCACCAGGAACAACATGATAACAGTAAATTTTTCAATGCATGGCAGAGAAGAGACACTGGGTTATAAATCAATGACAATGAAGAAAGGCTCTCTAAATTTAACTCACCCGGTGTACCACATGGAAGAGGAGCTTCGTGGATCATCACATGCTACTGGTCGAGCTAGAACATTTTCATGGTCGATAACCGAGACGAGAGATCCACCACGCATGGGACACCGTACAGTCCAATCCTCCCTGTCATCCTGCGAACCTCAGCTGTGTCCATGTCGAACAAAAACTTTGTATTTGGCAGCCGCAGAAGCACAACACCGCTCCTCTGATCTCCCATGCCTTGCACCAGAACGCAGTCGCTGTACCACGAGCAAAACTCTTCTAAATCGTCATCGTCGTCCTCATCGCTGCACCCCTCCACGAATAATGAGTGCAACGCAGCAAAGGCTTCTACATCGACACGCTGTGACCAAGTGCCCCCTGACAGCACCCAAAAGGACAACATGAAGCCGCGGATGGGTGCAAACAAGCGCAGATTCCCGTCAGGGGTCAGCCCTATGTGGACGAAGTCGTGGTGTGCGACGTCGTCGCAATCCTTGGGGAGTTGAATCATCCCCAGCATTGCCTTGGCAACGTCGTAGGTGAGGACGTACCCACGCACCAGGAAGTGGACCACGCCGCCGACGACTACGGCAGGGTCGATGAAGTACAGGAGTGATGCCAATGGCGGGCCTGGATTCCCAGCACGACTCACCGCCGTCACCGGGCTCCATTGGCCCGAAGCGTCCGACGACGACACGGTGCGGACACAGATGCTGCTTGAGCTGCATTCGCCGAGGCCGTCCAAATACATGGCGACCAGCAGGAAGGAGCAGCCGATGGCGTCGTCTCCGGTGAGCATAACGTAGTAGAAGGGCCGCTTGTGATGGTTTTTCCGATCGATGTCCGGCGGCAAGGGAAGGAAGGTGCGGTCGCCGGTCATGGGGTCGTACACGCACATGTCGGACGGGCGCTCGGAGCTCTGGTCCCAGTCCATTTCGCGGCGCTCCAGGAGGACGAGGCCGCCGCGCGAGGTCAAGGCCTCGTAGTGCTTCAAGAGATCGGCGGCGCTGCGGGACATAAATGGCGCGAGGTGGTTCTCGACGGACGACACGGCGGCAGGCGTCGCCAGGTGGACGAGGGAGAATTCCCTGTCGAGGAAGCCGAGCAGCCTCGTGGGCGGCGGAGGAATTCCTTGCTCGCGATCTCGCGACGGAGGAGCTTGGACGCGGCGGCGCACCGAAAGAGGGTGGCGGCGTCCTCCGAGCGCGCGGCGATCTGGAGCAGGAGATCCGTCGGGAGCGTCCCCGTCGCGGACGCGCGTGCGTGGCGGCGCCGTTGGTGCGCCGCCATGGCTTTGCTTGGGTGCTGTGTCCGTGAGGTGTGGGGAATTAACCGGTTTATTAATTACATAATTATAGGATCTTCTCAACCGATTGAAAAGAGTAGAGCTAAACATCGCGGATGGAAATCAAACTACCCATGAAAATCGACAAGTCTAACGAGCGAGCGAGCGCGCGTCCCACTGCGACCCAGCCCAAGCAGAGTGCAGCGGGCGGCGGAGGGCGGTGCGGCGGCGCACCGGCGCGCGACACGGTGGCGGCGTCGCCGCGTTGCCAGTGATGGATTAGTGCCGGCAGATTTAGGGTTCCGGGTTGCATAGGGTGGCGGTGGCGGAGCGCAAGTGTGTGCGGGCAGTACGACGCGGCGGCAAGGGCAATCGAACAAAAAAAATCAATAGTCGTATCTAAACACATAATTATGTGAGAAATAAACTATTTTGTTAAAAATTATTTTTATTTTCCAAAGGACAAGAGCATGACTTTTGCATGTTTCTAAGCATGGGAAATATGATCCTGAGAAATAACCATCTTACATGATCCAACAGTTAGACACAACAAGAGTTTGAGATCAGCTTTCAAATATAGCTTCTTATCATCTTCTCTTTGCAACTCTCTTTGTTTTGGACCGATCATACACACTTGCCATTTGGATGCGTGGCGTGCTCACACGAAAGAATGCAAAACCATGAACATATTCCCATAATGCTATATAATCTGCCAGCTCTGGTTGACGGATTAGACAGTCGATTTTCTTTGATATTACTTCCTCCATATCTTGTTCTACATTGCCATATCTATGATCCCATTTGCCTTCAAATATTTTGATTTCATTGCTTTTCATCAAGCCTTCAAACCTCCCATGTGGCACGAATCCAGCCCGAAGCTGCAGAGGTGGTGACCAATGAACCAGGTCGTTGCCTTCTTCATCAACTGAACGACGCGAGCTGCACTGAATATGGATTGAAATAACCTGTTCTGGAAATTTGTTTGATGCTTCTGAAAAGATGACGTTGTTAGCACAAGTTTCATGCCCATTTGATGTGCAACATATTGAATCCGGTCGATAAACTTGAGTATTATATGTCTCTTGAAAGCCAACCGATGGAGGAGCAAACGAATGAGAAAGTTCATGTAAATCAGGTAGCAACATTAATTCTCCTATTGCAGTTTCAGCGACAAAGTTGAACTGGGATGCCAAATACATCAAACATTTAATAACAATTCCAACTAATCTGTGCTTTCTGATAATCGCAGTATGAACGGTAGATGGAAACTATTCTCTGGCATCTTGTAATCCTCGTACCGATAGGATAGTTGGCCTCTATGCCACGCTCTTTCAAGCGTATGGCCGTATGGGCCATATATCAATACCACGAAGCCGATTTCCATGCACTTTTTCATACCTGAGAGTGTTCCCGTTAAGAAGTTGCCTAAGAAGGGGGCTGCAAAATGTGTGGTGCCGGATTGAACATCCGTACTCCACATCTCTTACAAACTTGTCAGCACAACCTGCAAACCATTCAAACCGTCGAACATCGGAGCAGTACAGACCATCTTGTCTCGTGGCAAACAAATACGCAATGGATGATTGGGTAGCACGAGCAATCCGTTTTGGGAAAGAGGAATGCATTACCGTTCGTCCTTGCTCAATTTCTTTGTCTTATTGTGTCTGATTCTTGCACCTGAGGAGGACATCATTGCACTCTTCAAAAGCTCGCTTCAGAATCTTCCTGCGACGAAGCAATGATACATCGGTGATTGGTAATTTGCCAGTTCTCTCATAATTCCATCTCAGTGTGTGCCATCTCCAGCCTCTCAATGTTGTGCTCAGTGGACGCTTTCTCCTCACGTTTGTTGAAAATGTACGAGGCCATTCTACTGAAGGCATCCTGAACAAAAGCAGAACTCACAAGCTCGCGCATGTGAATGTCGTACCCCATTTCTGGAGCACTAGTGCCTACCCGTATCAGTCCCTGGATCAGATGCTGATACGAACACTTACACAGAATGTCATCACAGAGTCATAGCTTACATAAATATTACCAAGTCTCATACAAGCCTTCATACATAAAAGGTCTTACAACACTCGGCCAGCGGCCGTTTTATTACAACAGACATCACATCGGTGAACTACTACAACAGAACCACTTGAACACTACTACAGCGGAAAGCGGAGACGGGACCACTACAGGCATCTTGAGTGCGGACAGAACCCTACTCCTCATTTTCACCATCCTGAAACTCGTACTCAGGCTCTTCATCTGAATGATTAAAGCAAGGGTGAGTACATAAGGTACTCAGCAAGCCCTAACACAAGGGGTAAAAGCATGCAAGGTATAAACAAGGATAGGCTGAGGTTTAAGCATAGCGGGTAAAGCTATCTTTATGCAAAGGTTGTTTTAAAAGCAAAGCCAGTTGCAACTACAATCAAGATTATTGTTGACAATTAGTGGGGTTGTTTGGCCCTGGGGGAGATGCAATCCATCCCGCCAGTTCCCAAGTTTTAATGCTGGCAGGAAACCAGCGCACGGTTCCACACCGGAGTATTCCAAAAACACGCCAAGGAGATATCTCACACCGTTATACTAATCTTGTGTGGCCAAAGCTTTCGCGTTGTCCAATACCGTGGAACACGGCTATCCGGATAGATTTTTTTTTTTTTACACTCTGCAGAGGTTGTACACGATTCCCCACAAGGTATACCAGTCCCTTCCACCGTCGTGGTTAGGAAAGGCATACAGAGGTCCCGTACCTACTTGGTGTCACCACGGCATCCACCCACGGAAAAACATCCGACCAGGGGCTTCATCACATCACATCATTATAGAAAGGCCTGAATAGTATCCACATGCCGGGCTCGCGTCCCACTGTCGGCGAGTCTTCTCCTGGCTTCCGCTGCAACTCCTGCCTCCGAGTGGATACCGTGTGGACACTATAGTAGGGTGTGGTTCCAACTCTTTCCCATACAAGACTTGTGGCTGTACGAAAGGTGCTAGGCCAGGCGGCACAGGAACCGGTCCTTATACGACCGAAGCAGGCATCTTCAATAGCTATCCTCACAGAGGAGTCGTATCCCAGAGATAGCCCTCCCCACTGAGGACTACCTCGCCTGCTCCCGCCAAGTATCCCCACTATAAGGTTGCACAAGTCACTAATTACCATCCCACCTTATCATATTCACAACACACACCACCAAGCACTCACACATTTTACACTAAAAAGCATGTATAGCATGATTAATTAAGTACTCATGTGTAACAGTCCTAAGCAGCATAGCATAACGATGTTGGACCCTAAGTATAACAATGGAAGCAGGGTAATCAATTATCAAGGCATGGCAATCAACAAGTACTTAGGACACACTAAGCATTAAACATCATGCAATTTATTTGTAAACAGGCTCTAAGTAGGTAATTTAATAAACATAGGATCAATCATGATCAAAGGAGGGTTAGGACTTGCCTTCACCAAAGTCTTCTTCCTCTAAGTCCTCGTAATCCGGATCCTCAGCTTCTTCCTCGAAAGCTTGATTATCTAGCGATTAAAAGTAAATAACGACAAATAAATCTACCGCTCACACAATTAATTAAACAAGCACTAAACCAATTAAGATCCAAAATAACATCGAATGAGGAAGTTTCTGAGAGCATTGGATGGATCATGATTTTAGACGAATTTTGGCGAAAGAATCGTCAAAATCGGAGTTAGAATGAAAGAGATATGGATTTTAGAAGTTGGTAGGATTAAATTAAATGGAACTAAGCTTGATTAATTAAGTATGGGCAAAACTTAATTAATCTGAGGTGATTGAGTATTGGAATATGATTAGAAAGTATTCTAGTATTTTTGGAGAATTTATGGGATTTTTCTGATATTAGAAAAGTGCTCGAAAAAGGATTTGGGTACGTTTACAGTGTGGCGCTAGCAATTTTCATGTGTGTGTGAGGCTGACAGATGGGCCCGTGGGGCCGGTGTACTGTGCTGGTACTGTTGGGTGGACTCGGTCCACGGGTGCTGTGGACCGAGCGCGTCTGAGTGGGCGGTCCACGTGCACCGCGTGCACCACGTCGGACGGCGACCCGGTCGCGTGGGCCCACGCGTGCCGACGTGGCATGCCACGCTGGTCGGCGGCGCGGCGCGGCGGAGAACAGGGGAGCGCGGCGGCGGCTCGCCGGAATCGTCGCCGCCGGCATCTACAGGGATCGGCACGCGACGGGAAGCGGCTGGGGATGTGCTACGCGGCGCGGCGAAGCGGGGAGTGCTAGACGTCGTCGTCGGCGGCGAGCAGAGCGGCGGCGCGCGCTCGCCGGAGATGGGCGGCGCGGAGGTGCGCGAGGGAAAACGGCGCGCGCTTGCGATTTCTCGAGTGCGTGCTGCTGTGCGCATGCGCCTGAGCGCGGTGAGGGTGTTGCCCACCTCGGCTTGGCCGGGAGCGGCCGGGAGCTCGCCGGCGACGAGGTCGCGCGGCGGCGGGTGGAAGAGCTCGGTGCGGGTGCTCGCGCGAGGGGAGAGGAAGGAAGAGGAAGGGCGCGGGAGAGAGAGGAGAGGAAGGTGGTGCTCACTGCGGGGTCGTCGAAGAGCGGAGGGGGTCGGAGATGAGCAATCGACGACGCGTGGCGGCCGGAACCCTAACCCGCCGTGGATGCCATGGCTCCGCACTTGAGCTGCGAAAACAGGAGGCGCGGCGGGGTTAGCCAAGGTATGGCGAAGCTAAAGGAAGAGAAAAGGGGCAGCGGGCGTCACTGGTTGCTCGCCGGAGAGGTCGCCGGGGAAGACGATGAAGGTGACGGCGGCTGGTGGGGAAAAGTGGGAATGGGCGCGATTTCAGTGATGGCGGTAGTGTTTGAGCTCGCGGAAGAGGGAAGGGAGTGAGGGCGGAGCTCGACGGTTATTTATAGGCGGCGGGGCGGAGACATTGGCTGACTTTGGTCGCCGATTTGATCGAGGCGCCGGGCGCTGAAATCAGTGCGGAAACGACGGCGCGCCAGGAGAGGACGGCGTCCACGTGCGCGTCGATGAGCGAGCTGCACGGCCACAGTGCGACGAACGGGACGGAGTGAGGGGGGGCACGCGTGGTGTTGACGCCGCGACGAGACGGCTCGGTCACTGAAATTCATGGCGGCGCGATGGAGAGACGGGGAAGGACAGCGGCCACACGCGGATGACGGACGCGCGGGACGGCCACAGTGGCGGCGACGCGATTTGACGAGCAAGCGGTGCCGTGTGGGAGTGACGGTGAGGTACGGCGGCTCGCCGGTCGAGTGGGCGCGCGGGGTTGAGGCGACGGCGTGACAGGACGAAGCGGAGCGAGTCGACGGTGGCGCTGTGTGTGCACGCGCGGCTCCTGCGACGGCGTGTAGCCGGACTTGACGAGGCGGCGCCGGCCGGCAGGGCGGCATGTGAGCGCTGGCGCGGTGCGCCAGAGGAAGACGACGGGCGGCGTTGACGCGCGCGCTCGCTGAGAGAGGGAGAAGGGGAAGTGGGCTGGCGAGCTGGGCCGGGCGAGTACTGGGCCGAGGCAGGCCGGGGAGAAAAGGGGAAAGGAAGGGGGAGTTGGGCCGGCCAGGGAAAAAGGGAAGAGAGCGGCCCGGCGGGAAAAAAAAAATGGTTTAACCATTTCGCAGGATTTAGATAGGATACAAATTTGAATGCAATTCAAATTTGAAAGAGGATCAAAATCAAAAGAACACATAAATAAAAACAATAAAACCCAAATATGCTTATGATGGATTTTGGTGCACAAATAAAATTCGAAAATTCAAATTTTGGTATGGATTGCACTTCTAGTTTGATTGAATTTGTTCGAATTCGAAAAAGTTCAAATTTTTAGTGATTTTTACAATGTGGCAAAACACAGGGTGTTACAAACCTACCCCACTTAAACGGAATCTCGTCCTCGAGATTCAGGCTCTTCCTCGAACAGGTAAGGAAACTCTTTCTTGAGATCGTCCTCGCGTTCCCACGTAGCCTCCGCTTCTGTGTGGTTACTCCATTGCACTCGGCAGAACCGTATGGCATTTCTTCTTGTTAGCCGAGTAGCAACATCCAAGATCCTGATTGGCCTCTCTTGATATCTGAGATCCGGTTGAAGATCCATCACCTCTGGTGGTACCATCTCCTCTGGGACTCTCAGACATTTCTTCAACTGCGAGACATGGAAGACATTGTGGATGTCTGACATTTCCTCAGGTAGTTCAAGGCGGTATGCCACTGCTCCTATCTTCTCGAGTACCTTGAAGGGTCCGATATATCTGGGTGCCAACTTTCCTCGGACTCTGAACCTTCGAGTACCTCGTATCGGTGATACCTTGAGGTACACATAATCTCCAGCTTCGAAACTCAGATCTCTGCGTCTGGTATCTGCATAGCTTTTCTGTCTGCTCTGGGCAACCTTCAGATTCTCCCTGATTAAAGCCACTTTCTCCTCAGCGTCTCTGATGACTGCTGGTCCAAAGAAAGATCGTTCTCCAACCTCTGACCACATGAGAGGTGTTCTGCACTTTCTGCCATAAAGAGCTTCAAAGGGTGACATTTGCAGACTGGCCTGGTAACTGTTGTTGTAGGAGAACTCTGCAAAGGATAGACTTTTCTCCCAATCTTTCCCATAGGCTAAGACGCATGCTCTCAACATATCCTCCAGTATTTGGTTGACTCTTTCAGTCTGTCCATCTGTCTGGGGGTGATAAGCAGAGCTGTAGTCCAACTTTGTTTTGAGTAGCTTGTGCAGACTTTTCCAGAATATTGAGGTGAACTGGGCACCTCGATCTGACACTATTCTGCTCGGGACTCCATGTAACTTGAGAACATTGTCTATGTACAGCTGGGCATAGTTGTCCCCTCGGTAGGTTGTTTTCACAGCTATGAAGTGTGCAACCTTTGTCAGACGATCTACTATGACCCATATTGAGTCGTTTCCTTTCTGGGTACGGGGTAGTCCCACAATGAAATCCATACTGATTTCATCCCATTTCCATACTGGAACATGTAGCGGTTGTAACAGTCCTGCAGGTCTTTTGTGTTCTGCCTTGACTCTACTGCAGATATCACATCGGGCAACGAACTCTGCTATGTCCCTTTTCATTCCTGTCCACCAGTACTTCTGTTTTAAGTCCAAGTACATCTTGGTACATCCTGGATGAATGGAGTATGCTGAATTATGGGCTTCATCCATGATGAGTTGCTGATAACCTCCATTCTTAGGTACACATATTCGATCCTTGTACCATAAGGTGCCTTGATCATCTACTCTGAATCCTGGTGCTTTATCCACTCCTGTTTTCTCTTTTAACTCCTGTATTTCCTCATCTTCTTTTTGAGCTGCTCGAATCTGACCTTCCAGAGTTGGTTCAACATGCGAGGTGCTTAACTGGCTTGCATCTAAGAAGTGTAGATTCAACTGCTCGAACTCTGCCAGTAACTCAGGTCTTCGCCTGTTCAACTTGATACTGTTGCAATGAGCCTTCCGGCTTAGTGCGTCTGCCACTACATTGGCCTTTCCAGGGTGATACTGTATGTCCAGGTTGTAGTCCTTGATTAACTCCAACCATCTTCTCTGTCTGAGATTCAGGTCCGACTGTGTGAAGATGTACTTCAAGCTTTTATGATCTGTGTAGATTTCACACCTATTTCCAATAAGATAGTGTCTCCAAATCTTCAAGGCATGCACAACTGCTGCTAATTCCAGATCATGGGTTGGATAATTCTGCTCGTGAGTCTTCAACTGTCTTGAAGCATAAGCTACTACTCTTCCATCCTGCATCAGGACACATCCTAATCCTTGTCGAGACGCGTCGCAGAATACGACAAAATCTCGATGGATATCTGGTAGGATTAGCACTGGGGCTGTTGTTAACCTTCTTTTCAACTCCCGAAAACTCTTCTCACAAGCTTCTGTCCACTTGAATTCCTTTCCTTTCTGTGTCAAGGTGGTCATTGGTCTTGCTAGCTTGGAAAACCCTTCTATGAATCTGCGGTAGTAACCTGCCAAACCAAGGAAACTTCTGATTTCCGTCACGTTGGTGGGTTGCTTCCAGTTAGTAACTGCTTCAACTTTGGCTGGATCTACTGCAACACCTTCTTCTGTCAGGATATGACCAAGGAAAGCAACTTCTCTCAACCAAAATTCACACTTACTGAATTTGGCATAGAGCTCATGTGCCCTCAGCTTCTCAAGTACACTCCTCAAGTGCTGCTCGTGCTCTCCGGCACTCTTAGAGTAAATCAGGATGTCGTCAATGAAGACTACGACAAACCGATCTAACTCTTCCATAAAGACCTTGTTCATCAGATTCATGAAGTATGCTGGAGCATTGGTGAGTCCAAAGGGCATCACGGTGAACTCATACTGACCATATCTTGTCACAAAGGCTGTCTTGAGTATGTCTCCTTCTCGGATTTTCAGCTGATAGTAACCCGATCTCAGGTCTATCTTGGAGAAGAACTTGGCTCCCTTCAACTGATCAAACAAATCATCGATCCTGGGCAGTGGGTACTTGTTCTTGATGGTGACTTCGTTGAGTGAACGGTAGTCAATGCACATTCTGAGACTGCCATCTTTCTTCTTAACAAAGAGAACAGGTGATCCCCAAGGAGAAGAGCTGGGTCTGATGAAACCTTTCTCTTGTAACTCTGCTATCTGCGCCTTCAACTCTGCTAGCTCATTTGCTGCCATCCGATAGGGTCTCTTAGCTATTGGAGAGGTTCCAGGGAGGAGCTCAATGATGAACTCGATATCTCGGTCTGGTGGCATTCCAGGTAGCTCATCCGGGAAGACGTCTGGGTACTCACAAACAACTGGTACTTCCTCCAAGGGTTTGGCCTCTAGATTGCACACCATGGGTGTGATTATTGCTCTTCTTGGCTCACATTCTACTTTGATTCCCTGATGGTTCACTAGGGATACTCTTCGGGTATCACAGGCTATATTGCCTTGATGCTTGCTCAACCAATCCATTCCAAGGATAACATCTATTCCTGCAGACTTGAGCACTACTAGGTCTGCTAGGAACACTACCCCACTTAAAAGAATCTTAACCCGGGGACATCCCAACAAACACTTAATTTCCGCCCCAGGGGATTTTGTTATGAGGGGTTGTTTGAGCAAAACAGTTGGAAAACCATGTGCAGCAACAAAACTCGAAGATATGAACGAATGCGAAGCTCCGGAATCAAACAAAACTGTTGCAAGAGTGGAGTTGACAAGGTACTCACCAAGGACAACGTCTGGTGCTTCCTCAGCTTCTTCGGTGTTGATGTGGTTGATTTTGCCTCGACCGAAGGTCTGATTGTTCCTTCGCTGTGGTCCTGAGGATTGCTGTCCACCACGTCCAACTCCTGATGCTGCTGTCCTGGTATTGCTGGGCTGATGTGACTGAGCTGGTGCCTGGTTCTGGTTCAGATATGGGCATCTGGCAACCATGTGGCCTGGTTCACGGCAGTGAAAGCATGTCCTCTTCTCATTCTGAGCTGGCTGGGCAACACTGGGGCTGCTTTTCTGCTGGCTGCCTGCATTCTGATTGCGGTAAGAAGGAGCTGGCTTCTGTGGATTTGATGCTGAGGAACGGTACTGCATGGTCGGTTGGTGCTTGGGCTTCTGAGAAAAGCTGTTCCTTGACCTCTGGTTCCTCTCCTGTTGCTTGAACTTCTGTGCATTGAACTTGCGCTTCTTGTCATTCTCAAGGTGAGAACGAGCATCGTCCAGGAGAATGGCACGGTTCATCAGAGTGTTGAAGTCTGGATAGATGTGAGTGATCAGCTGCATCCTCAAACTGGGACTGAGTCCTTTCCTGAAGCGATCCTGCTTCTTCTTGTCAGTATTGACATCATCAGGTGCATAGCGTGCTAGCTTCATAAACTTCCTGATGTACTGGTTCACAGTCATGGCTCCTTGTTTCAGAGAGCGGAACTCATCTGCCTTCATCTCCATGATACCTTCAGGAATGTGGTACCTCCTGAATTCCTCCTGGAATTCATCCCAAGTGATAGCATCAGCATTCTCTGCGGCTTCACAGTAGTTATCCCACCACTCACTTGCTGCTCCAATGAGCTGGTGAGATGCCAGAAGAACTTTCTCTCTGTCGGTGGCATTGACAGCCCGCAGCTTCTTGGTGATGCCTCTCAGCCAATCATCTGCAGCCAAGGGATCTTCTTCAGCACCCTCAAAGGTCGGTGGCCTGAGTCTCATGAATTCTGACATCTTGTTCTGGGGGCCGGTTGTACGATCTAGAAGTCCTTGGGCAATGACCTCCATCAGACGGGTCTGGTTATCCATTACTGCCACTAGGTTAGTGACAGGTGGTTGAGGTATTCTTCCACCTCGTCCACCACCTCTTCCACGGTTCTGGTTCCCTCCACCTCGGTTCTGGTTGTTATTTCCAACCTCATCATGACCTTCCTGCTGATTCTGGCTAGCTTCATCCTCCTGATGGTCTTGATCATGGTTTCCACCTCTGCCTCCACCTCTACCTCTTCCACGTTGGTTGTTATTTCTGCCTCTGCCACGTCCACGTCCACTGCCCGTATCATGGCCATCATCCTCTGGCTCCTCATGTGCTGCACGCCTCTGGCGCTGCTGGATTCTAGCGGACCTTTTGGGAGGCATCTGTTGATTGATGGTTGATAGAGAAGGGTGAGATTGAGACAAGGTTAAGGTTACGAGCTTTAACGAGGAAACAAGGTAACTCTGAAGATAGCTAACACACAAACAAGAAGATCCAGCATCATTACAACATCACAGCATTACATATACATCATAACATAGGTTCGATCACACATACCCAAATCCTTTCATATAGAAGGATTTGACGGATACAACTAGAAACAGGACTCGACCACAAGGTACACTATGATACAACGACACACAACTGCTGGACTACACAAACACACACACTGCTGACTAAACAAACTACGGGTACAAGCACTGCTGCCACAAGTGCTGCTGGTAGCTGACTCCATCACGGCTAACTGCTGCTCACAGGTCGAAGCCACGGTCCCTGCGCCACTCCTGGTACAGGTTGAAAGGGTCACTCCACTGGGAGTGAGCACTGAGCAACTGGTGGTACTCGAAGAGTCCTGCGTCACTGAGCATCTGGGGTCCAAGTGCCTGCTGCTGAACTGCTGGAAAGTACTGAGCTGGGAGTGCAGCAAACACTGGCTGGTAGTGAACAGGGGGTGCAACAAGGGGTGACAGGTACTGAGCCTGTGGCACAACAACTGTGGGGTAGTACTGAGCTGGTGGTTCAACAGGTGCTGACGGGTACGGAGCTGGTGGTGCAACAGGTGCTGACTGGTACGGAGCTGGTGGTGCAACAGGTGCTGACTGGTACGGAGCTGGTGGTGCAACAGGGGCTGGCTGGTGCTGAGCTGGTGGATCATCAACTGCTGGCTGTGGGTGAGCTGGTGAATCAGCGACTGCTAGGTAATCCTCATCCATCGCATCATCGTCTCCTGTGAGATCGACGATCTGATCTGCCATGGAGTCCTCTGACTCCTCTGACTGGTCGTCCTCAAACATCTGGTAGAACTCAGGTGGTATGTTGTACACAAGAGGCTGACCATCTGACGAAGAATCTGAGTACTCTGCCCAGTCACTGGCATACTCCAACTCGAAGAACGGGATGTTCTCTGACGGCTCGTCCTCAGCGGGCTCCTCACCCTGCGAAGGGTCCTCTGGTAACTCTGGCTCAGGGTCGTCCTCTGCCATCTCGGCATCCTCATCCTCCATGGGCTCCTCCTCAGTCCTCGCTGAGTCCTCCTCGGGTGCTGAGTTGTCGTCGTCGTCCTCGGAACTGTCGGTGCCCATCTGATAGTCAGAGCCTGCGTCTGGGTCGTCTCCTGGAACTAGTGTGATCCACAAAGTAGTCGAAGCTGGCTCATCCTCTGGAGTGGCCGGAACTGGAACAACCTCGGTGGGAGCTAAGACTGGGACAACCTCTGTGGGAACTGCCTCTGGGGAAACTGGGGCTGCCTGCTGTGCTACTCCGGACGGTCCTGTACCTCCAACTCCCTCACTGTCACTAGAGTCATCCTGTGTGTCTGTAGTGTCGTCATCACCCTCTGACTCTGTAGGTGCTGCGTAGTGAGAGTGGCGGTGCAGTCCCTTGACCCTCGGTAGAAACCTGCGACGGGGTCCTCCGTGGTGCTTGTGGCACTCCACGTAAGAACTGTCCAACCTCCTGATAAGGAAGGTGGCATCCTCTCTCCAGAGCTTCTTGGTACGCTCTAGGGTAGCCTGGGTCTCTGTAAGCTGAGCCTGAACTGCAGCTAGCTGTGCCCGAGTCTCTGTAAGCTTGTCTGTGTCCTCCTGCCAGTGCTCTGCGGTGGTCTCGAGAACAGACTGTGTCTGTGCAAGCCGTGCCTGGGTCTCTGTAAGCTGCTCACTGAGGGCTCTCTCTCTAGTCTCCGCCTCCTCGGCTCTGGTGACACACCTCGACCACTGTCGCTGGTGCTGCTCGTACAGGTCGTCCAAGGCGAGAAGGTACTGGACGGTGGCAACCAAGGCGGGGTTGTCCTCTGTCTGACTCAAACCCTGAAGTGCCCTCCACCTACGTCGCCATGCCGGGTGGCGGCAGGTGTAGAGCGGGAAGTAGCGGGACGGCGTGCCGCGCACGTCCTGCTCGTGTCGCTCGCAGAAGAGGAGCAGGGCCTTGCGGGCCCCTGCCTGGTAGGCGTCGGAGAGTGAAGCGCCGAAGGTCGTGGCTGTCAGCGGCTCCCAGTCAGGGTGCTCGGGTGACTGGAGGATAGTCACGTGAACCTCGCACCTCTGGGTGCCGTGCTGGACGGAGCGGCGGGTGCGGTACTCTGGACGGTCGGTGTAGCCGAACCTCTGCAGGGTCTCCCAAAGGACAATGGGAGAGCCTGCAGTGCCGATCTGGTAGCTGAAGGACCACTCACTGTCTACCAACTGGACCTCCATCTGTTCAACAAATAGTTGAAGATGGGTAAGTACACAACAACGGAACAAAAATTTTATAAAGTAAAGACAGAACTGGAGTAAAATTTTGTAATATAGTTTGTATATATAAAATATCACTCTCTCTCACTCGATCCAACCTAGGGTTCGTCCTACAGTCAAGCATGGCTCTAATACCACTCTGTCGTACCCCATTTCTGGAGCACTAGTGCTTACCCGTATCAGTCCCTGGATCAGATGCTGATACGAACACTTACACAGAATGTCATCACAGAGTCATAGCTTACATAAATATTACCAAGTCTCATACAAGCCTTCATACATAAAAGGTCTTACAACACTCGGCCAGCGGCCGTTTTATTACAACAGACATCACATCGGTGAACTACTACAACAAAACCACATGAACACTACTACAGCGGAAAGCGGAGACGGGACCACTACAGGCATCTTGAGTGCGGACAGAACCCTACTCTTCATCTTCACCATCCTGAAACTCGTACTCAGGCTCTTTATCTGAATGATTAAAGCAAGGGTGAGTACATAAGGTACTCAGCAAGCCCTAACACAAGGGGTAAAAGCATGCAAGGTATAAACAAGGATAGGCTGAGGTTTAAGCATAGCGGGTAAAGCTATCTTTATGCAAAAGTTGTTTTAAAAACAAAACCAGTTGCAACTACAGTCAAGATTATTGTTGACAATTAGTGGGGTTGTTTGGCCCTGGGGGAGATGCAATCCATCCCGCCAGTTCCCAAGTTTTAATGCTGGCAGGAAACCAGCGCACGGTTCCACACCGGAGTATTCCAAAAACACGCCAAGGAGATAACTCACACCGTTATACTAATCTTGTGTGGCCAAAGCTTTCGCGTCGTCCAATACCGTGGAACACGGCTATCCGGATAGATTTTTTTACACTCTGCAGAGGTTGTACACGATTCCCCACAAGGTATACCAGTCCCTTCCACCGTCGTGGTTAGGAAAGGCATACAGAGGTCCCGTACCTACTTGGTGTCACCACGGCATCCACCACGGAAAAACATCCGACCAGGGGCTTCATCACATCACATCAATATAGAAAGGCCTGAATAGTATCCACATGCCGGGCTCACGTCCCACTGTCGGCGAGTCTTCTCCTGGCTTCCGCTGCAACTCCTGCCTCCGAGTGGATACCGGGTGGACACTATAGGAGGGTGTGGTTCCAACTCTTTCCCATACAAGACTTGTGGCTGTACGAAAGGTGCTAGGCCAGGCGGCACAGGAACCGGTCCTTATACGACCGAAGCAGGCATCTTCAATAGCTATCCTCACAGAGGAGTCGTATCCCAGAGATAGCCCTCCCCACTGAGGACTACCTCGCCTGCTCCCGCCAAGTATCCCCACTATAAGGTTGCACAAGTCACTAATTACCATCCTACCTTATCATATTCACAACACACACCACCAAGCACTCACACATTTTACACTAAAAAGCATGTATAGCATGATTAATTAAGTACTCATGTGTAACAGTCCTAAGCAGCATAGCATTCCAACTAATCATTAAATAATTAACGATGTTGGACCCTAAGTATAACAATGGAAGCAGGGTAATCAATTATCAAGGCATGGCAATCAACAAGTACTTAGGACACACTAAGCATTAAACATCATGCAATTTATTTGTAAACAGGCTCTAAGTAGGTAATTTAATAAACATAGGATCAATCATGATCAAGTGAGGGTTAGGACTTGCCTTCACCAAAGTCTTCTTCCTCTAAGTCCTCGTAATCCGGATCCTCAGCTTCTTCCTCGAAAGCTTGATTATCTAGCGATTAAAAGTAAATAACGACAAATAAACCTACAGCTCACACAATTAATTAAACAAGCACTAAACCAATTAAGATCCAAAATAACATCGAATGAGGAAGTTTCTGAGAGCATTGGATGGATCATGATTTTAGACGAATTTTGGCGAAAGAATCGTCAAAATCGGAGTTAGAATGAAAGAGATATGGATTTTAGAAGTTGGTAGGATTAAATTAAATGGAACTAAGCTTGATTAATTAAGTATGGGCAGAACTTAATTAATATGAGGTGATTGAGTATTGGAATATGATTAGAAAGTATTCTAGTATTCTTGGAGAATTTATGGGATTTTTCTGATATTAGAAAAGTGCTCGAAAAAGGATTTGGGTACGTTTACAGTGTGGCGCTAGCAATTTTCATGTGTGTGTGAGGCTGACAGATGGGCCCGTGGGGCCGGTGTACTGTGCTGGTACTGTTGGGTGGACTCGGTCCACGGGTGCTGTGGACCGAGCGTGTCTGAGTGGGCGGTCCACGTGCACCGCGTGCACCACGTCGGACGGCGACCCGGTCGCGCGGGCCCACGCGTGCCGACGTGGCATGCCACGCTGGTCGGCGGCGCGGCGCGGCGGAGAACAGGGGAGCGCGGCGGCGGCTCGCCGGAATCGTCGCCGCCGGGATCTACAGGGATCAGCACGCGACGGGAAGCGGCTGGGGATGTGCTACGCGGCGCGGCGAAGCGGGGAGTGCTAGACGTCGTCGTCGGCGGTGAGCAGAGCGGCGGCGCGCGCTCGCCGGAGATGGGCGGCGCGGAGGTGCGCGAGGGAAAACGGCGCGCGCTTGCGATTTCTCGAGTGCGTGCTGCTGTGCGCATGCGCCTGAGCGCGGTGAGGGTGTTGCCCACCTCGGCTTGGCCGGGAGCGGCCGGGAGCTCGCCGGCGACGAGGTCGCGCGGCGGCGGGTGGAAGAGCTCGGTGCGGGTGCTCGCGCGAGGGGAGAGGAAGGAAGAGGAAGGGCGCGGGAGAGAGAGGAGAGGAAGGTGGTGCTCACTGCGGGGTCGTCGAAGAGCGGAGGGGGTCGGAGATGAGCAATCGACGACGCGTGGCGGCCGGAACCCTAACCCGCCGTGGATGCCATGGCTCCGCACTTGAGCTGCGAAAACAGGAGGCGCGGCGGGGTTAGCCAAGGTACGGCGAAGCTAAAGGAAGAGAAAAGGGGCAGCGGGCGTCACTGGTTGCTCGCCGGAGAGGTCGCCGGGGAAGACGATGAAGGTGACGGCGGCTGGTGGGGAAAAGTGGGAATGGGCGCGATTTCAGTGATGGCGGTAGTGTTTGAGCTCGCGGAAGAGGGAAGGGAGTGAGGGCGGAGCTCGACGGTTATTTATAGGCGGCGGGGCGGAGACATTGGCTGACTTTGGTCGCCGATTTGATCGAGGCGCCGGGCGCTGAAATCAGTGCGGAAACGACGGCGCGCCAGGAGAGGACGGCGTCCACGTGCGCGTCGATGAGCGAGCTGCACGGCCACAGTGCGACGAACGGGACGGAGTGAGGAGGGCACGCGTGGTGTTGACGCCGCGACGAGACGGCTCGGTCACTGAAATTCATGGCGGCGCGATGGAGAGACAGGGAAGGACAGCGGCCACGCGCGGATGACGGACGCGCGGGACGGCCACAGTGGCGGCGACGCGATTTGACGAGCAAGGGGTGCCGTGTGGGAGTGACGGTGAGGTACGGCGGCTCGCCGGTCAAGGAGTGGGCGCGCGGGGTTGAGGCGACGGGGTGACAGGACGAAGCGGAGCGAGTCGACGGTGGCGCTGTGTGTGCACGCGCGGCTCCTGCGACGGCGTGTAGCCGGACTTGACGAGGCGGCGCCGGCCGGCAGGGCGGCATGTGTGCGCTGGCGCGGTGCGCCAGAGGAAGACGACGGACGGCGTTGACGCGCGCGCTCGCTGAGGGAGAGAGAAGAGGAAGTGGGCTGGCGAGCTGGGCCGGACGAGTACTGGGCCGAGGCAGGCCGAGAGAAAAGGGGAAAGGAAGGGGGAGTTGGGCCGGCCAGGGAAAAAGGGAAGAGAGCGGCCCGGCGGGAAAAAAATGGTTTAACCATTTCGCAGGATTTAGATAGGATACAAATTTGAATGCAATTCAAATTTGAAAGAGGATCAAAATCAAAAGAACACATAAATAAAAACAATAAAACCCAAATATGCTTATGATGGATTTTGGTGCACAAATAAAATTCGAAAATTCAAATTTTGGTATGGATTTCACCTCTAGTTTGATTGAATTTGTTTGAATTCGAAAAAGTTCAAATTTTTAGTGATTTTTACAATGTGGCAAAACACAGGGTGTTACAGTGAAGTCGTTGCATGCAGTTACCTTGAGATCTTCAATCTTCTGGTCACAAACAAATGTGCTGTTATACAGAGGGAAGAGTCTCGGGAAGTTTGGGCCAAGACAGAGTAGTATAGTCCCTAGGACGTCAGAGTTGCCTGCAAAGCAGTCAGTATAAAACTGCACCAATTCGACTCTACAAATGATTTGTATCCTTCCGAATGGCATCATTAATAAACCTGGCAGTTATAATGTGGCGTAAGATACAAAGCCACGTTATTTGTCTAATCTCTGCTTAATCCTGAATGTTCGAATTTGTTGTTTCCGTTTAACCATAGCACTAGCATCTTTGTTTTGGCCAAGAAAGCGAGGACTTCTGATTGTTGAATTTGTCAAGAATTGACACTCGTAATATTCCAAGCAGAACAAACAAAATCTTTAATCAGAGATTGTCATACTGAATCCTAAAAGAAAGGGCTCATCGTGCGTATCTATGCAGCTTTTGTAATTCAACACAATGAACTGGCAATCAATTAAGTTTGACCGAGCATGCTTGAAATAGACATTATAAACTGACACAACACAACACAACTTTATAAACTGAGACAACACAACATGTTGGTATTCAAATATTACACGAAATGTATTGTCAGGGTTTTCGTTAGGACCTTTTCAACCTTCAATAGACTCCCTAAGGCCAAGGCGTGAAAACAGAACGGTAATTTTTCAAAATTACCGATGCCATTTTTACTTTTTTTCGCGGTTATTCTGTTTTATTCCAAATTCTACAAAAAATTGGATAATATTTGTAATACAAATATGAACCTGGCTCAAAAATGATTTGGGTGTTCTTTCGTCCGTTTTACCATATTAGTATCATATTTACCGAAAATCACGACCAAAATTTCCATATTTATCCAATAAATAATCGTGCATATATGTGTCAGATTGATTCTTAGAAGCATTCCATTTGAGAACATTCGAGTATTTGACCATTTCATACTTTTGTTCGTGTACCATGTTCATATTTTTTTTGTTATTATCCATGCATGCATATCGTTTATGTATATGTAGTAGCCAATTAGAGTATCTCACTGGATGCAAATTTAAACATGCATGGTAGTTAAAGATAATACATTACAATATCCACATGGGAAAATATATTCCTTGTTTGTCTCCTCGTCGTTTGTCGCATAGGCTAGCCATCTCATTGGCAACGCTGTTGCCCGATGTGAACTATCATCATCCAATCAGATTTTACTTCGTTTTTGATGTTTCTATTATTTCCAATGCTGTAACCGTTTCCGATAATACCCTTTTTTATTCCCACTCTGAGATTAAAAAATATACGAGTGAAAGTGATTTAAGATATTTTCCGGTCGTTTATGACCGGTTTCATCCCTAAGGCCAATGATTCTCTCTGTTTAAGCACTTTGTGTGTGTGGGGTGGGGGGGGGGGGGGGGGGGTTGCTCTCTCTTTTAACCACTTGGCATAAGTACGTTTACACATATATGAAAACCCGTCATATAGACTACCAAATTGCCTGTGATTTTTTTTTGTAAGATAATGCAGTTAGTTAAATATAAGGCTACACATATAAGACAATGTGATGTTGAAGACCCCAGAGCTCTCGGATGGTGGAGAATAGAAATCCTGGAGAAGAGCCCTGTGCATGGGTGGGTTTAGATGGGTTTACCTGGTTTTTGAACTCCTGGAGAAGAGCCCTATGCATGGGTGAGTAGCTCTTTTATTGAATCATTCGTAATAAACTGTAGGGTCAGCTTGATTTGTTATTGCTCTTTTGAAAATTATATGAATTCTGTTATTAAAGCACATGAAAAAAAATATACTCCATTACTTTGTTACCTTGCTTCGGGATTTTCCATTACTTTGTTACATGTGTCACACATGTAATTATACAAAGCTTATATATGCCATATGTCCTGCAGCACACTCGAGGAACTGATGCATTTGTATGTATGACTGATTTATTAGGAATTGAGCTGTGTAATCTACCAAGTTTAAAGGGTGATACAAAAGATCTAACCTTCTTTAGTCTCATCTACTCCTTGCATACCTTAAAAATTTGTCAAAGCCAGATAAATCGTTTTTACAATTTGCGCATAATTTATTTTTTCTCCTTACTTTGTTATTATGGTTATAGCTATATACAATCAAGCGTATTAAAAATTCAGTTTTTATGAGATCAGACCTTAAGAAAAATAACTGAGATACATCGGTTTTGAATGCTCACTATGACGTGCTCAGAAAAATTCATATATATATGTATGCATCGTGACATTGCTTCAGTAGCGTTGGTGTCAGCACCATTAATTGATGCCATGGTTGGCACCAGAAAACACAACAATTTCTCACTGATTTTCAGATGTGTGAGCCCCCTAGCTCCGCCTCTGCATTGCTTGTCAATTGTTGGTCTTGACAGTGCCAACCTTTGGCCGCGCACGGACGTGGGCCAAATGCATCATGAACCTAGGCTGACGCTTTGGGGTTTGCGAAATCCAGCTGACAAGTCCCATTTGCAAAGTGTAACATGCCCCGACATGGACTTTTGCTTGGACTGCGCACTAGTAATGGTTGAGCTAGAACATTTTCATGGTTGATAACCGGGACGATAAATCCACCATGTACGGGACACCAAGTGGCTTTCTATCATTTTCCATCCTACGTATCTCTGTCGTGTCCATGTCGAGCAAAAAGTGCAAATTTCGCATTCGCAGAAACACAACTCCGATCCTCTGATCTCCTATGCCCTTCACTTTAACCCGGTCACCGTATCTCCAGAAAAATGCCTCCACATCATCGTCGTCATCATCCTCCTCCCACTCATTGTCAGGCACTTCCCCATCCTCCTCCACCTGTTGCGCCATCGAGTACTCTTCCTTCTCCTTCCACGGCTCTAACAGTGAGCGCAATGTGGCCAACGTTTCTATATCAACACGTTGTGACCAGCTGTCTCCCGGCATCACCCAAAAGGACAACCTGAAGCCGTAGATGGGGCCAAACAGGCGCAGCTTCCCGTCGTGCGTCGACCCTAGGTGCAGACGGTGGTATGCGACGTCGCAGTCCTTGGGGAGTTCAATCATCCCCGCTGTTGCCGTGCCAACGTCGTAGGTGATGACGTACCCATGCACATGCACTAGGAAGTGGACGACGCCGCCGAGGACCACCGCAGAGTCGTAGCCTTCCCAGTCACAAAAGGGCGATGCCGACGGCGAGCCTGGTTTGGCGGCAAGACTCACCGCGCTCCATTGGCAGCTTGCAGCGTCCGACGACGACACGGTGCAGACACTGATGCATCTTGAGCTGAGGTCCCCGACGCCGTAGACGTCCACTGCGAGCAGCTTGAAGGAGCAGCCGATGCCATCGGCTCCGGTGAGCAGGACGTATGTGTAGTCATCGTTGCCCTGACCAATGCCCGGCGGCAAGGGAAGGAAGGTCCGGTCGCCGGTCATGGGCTCGTACACGCACAGGTCTGACGTGCGCTCCGAGCCCTGGTCCCAGTCAATTTCGCGACGCTCCAGGAGGACAAGCCCGCCGCGCGATGTCAGGGCCTCGTAGTGCTCCAGGAGGTCGCCGGCGACGCGCGACACGAAGGGCGCGAGGTGGTTCTCGACGAACGAGGCGGCGGCCGGCGTCGCCGGGGGGACGAGGGAGAATTCCCTGTCGAGGAAGCCCAGCAGCCTCGGGGGCATGACGCCGCCCGGCGTCTTGCAGACCCGACGGACGAATTCCGGGCTCGCGATCTCGCGCCGGAGGACCTTGGACGCGGCGGCGCACCGGAAGAGGGTGGCGGCGTCCTCCGAGCGCGCGGCGATCTCGAGCAGGAGATCCGTCGGGAGCGTCCCCGTCGCGGACGCGCGTGCGTGGCGGCGCCGTTGGTGCGCCGCCATGGCTTTGCTTGGGTGCTGTGTCCTAGCGCGCGGCGATCTCGAGCAGGAGCTCCGTCGGGAGCGTCGCCGTCGCGGACGCGCGTGCGTGGCGGCGCCGTTGGTGCGGCGCCTTGGCTTTTACCTGTATCCGTGAGGCGATGGGGACCTTTACCTGTTTGTTTATAGATAGAAACAGAATTATAGATCCGCTCGAACAGAAAGGGGGGCTGGCGATTCAATGCAACCGAACCCGGATCGGTTTTTCTAGATAATAATGGGAAAGAAAGTACCCGATATTTACCTGGGTAGAGTCTACAGCCTCGTTTATTACAAAACTTTTGCAGCACATGGCGTGTTTTAATTATTGGCAGAAATAAGAAGAAACTTGAGAATTCCTAAAAAACCGTTACAATTTGTATCAAGAAAGGAGAAATCCAGCCACATAATTTCAATTTTCACTTGTACAAATATGAATGGTTTCAGGTTTCTCTTCCGAAACATAAACAGCTGAAATAGATAAAAAAAATAAACGTTATGTTTCTTAACCGACAAGTACAATGCTAATTACTGCTCTCTCATATGGAGAAGGAAGGTCGCTTCAGCTCAGCTCCAATCTATAAAGCTGCAATGTTCACCATCGGTTCAGTTCGAAGTTTCTCACAACATGTCTGGCACAACTACGCCCCACAGCGAGTTAAATTCTTCGTCTGGCTACTCGTTCAAAGCAGAATAATACAATGCAAGTCCAACGTCAAGAACAAGAATATAATTGATCAAGACAATGTGAAGTCTGTAAAGCAAGTTCAGAGACCACAAACCATATCTTCTTCGAATGCCCTTTCGCGCGCCAATTCTGGGACACTCAGCTCGTCGACCTCACGACATTGCCACAAGCTACAAGATTCTGGGAGCTACATCTCGCCCACAACACCTCCCGGCGCTCCACTACTCCACCTTCGCCTTACTCTGTTGCTGGCAAATCTGGAAGCATAGACATGTCATTGTCTTCCGATCCATGGATGCCTCCCTACCTTGCCTCCTGCAGCAGTGCAAAGAGGAATCAATCCTATGGCGATGCCTAATGCCGGCATCCGAGGCAACTGTTGTTGATGCATGGCGTTCCTCTCTTTGCATCAATATGTAGTTTTTACCTCTGAACCATGTAAAACACAATGCTTGGCCTGTCGATGGCCCGTTTTTAATGAAAATTCAGGTGGGGACACTCTCCCCCCGTGTCGATCGCTCAAAAAAAAAGTACAATGCTAATGACTTTGTTTTTTTTTTGATAAAGCTAATGACTTTGTTGTTACTAGTGCTAGTGGAAGTTGTTCAGTGTGTCAAAGTGAGCGCAGCAGAGCGTTCACTAGACCAAACTGGTCGAATTGAACCATCTACCACCAGCCAGGCTCAGTTGTTCACTGTTCTATTTGTATGGTGGAACCGAACCAAGTTTTTGTTGCCCACAAACAAGTGCTCCCCTTTTTCTCTCCCTGTAAGTCTGTAATATTCATAGATAAAATTTGTACAGGAGGATGAAGAAGAAATATCAAGGCCTACGAGAACGTAGGGGAAGACGACTCTAGGACCTATCATACACACTTGCCATTCGGATGCCTGGCATCCTCGCACAAAAGAATGCAAAACCATGAACATATTCCCATAACGTCACATAATCCGCCAGCTCTGGTTGACGGATGAGACGCTCGATTGTCTTTGATCTTACCGTCTCAATATCCTGTTCTACGTTACCAAATCTATGATCTCTTCTGCCTTTAAATACCTTGATTTCATTACTCTTCATCAAGCCTTCGAACCTTCCATGAGGCACGAATCCAGCCCCAAGCTGCAGAGGTACTGACCAATGAACCAGATCGTTTCTGCTGGCTTCAACAACTGAACGATGCAAGCTGCAGTGAATATATATCGAAATAACCTGTTCTGGAAATTTGTTTGATAATTCTGAAGAGACAACGTTTTTATCACAAGTTTCATGCCCATTTGATTTGCAACATATTGGATCTGGTCGACAAACTTGAGTAAGTAGGGTATTATACATCTCTTGAGACCCAACCCATGGAGGAGCAAACGAATGAGAAAGTTCATGTAAATCAGGTAGCAGCGTTAATTCTCCTATTGCAGTTTCAGCGACAAGTTTGAACTGGGATGCCAGATACATCAAGCATTTAATAACAAGTCCAACTAAGTCTGTGCTTTCTGATAATCGCAGCATGAACCGTAGATGGAAACTATTCTCTGGCATCATGTAATCCTCATACCGATAGGATAGTTTTGCCTCTATGCCACGCTCTTCCAAGCATATGGGCCACATATAAATATCACGAAGCCGATTTCCATGCTGCTTTACATACCTGAGAGTGTTCCCTTCGAGAAGTTGCCTGAGAAGAGGGCTGCAGAATGTGTGGTGCCGGATTGAACACCCGTACTCCACATCTCTTACAAACTTACCAGCACAACCGGCAAGCCATTCAAACCGTCGAACATCGGAGCAGTACAGACCATCTTGTCTTGTGGCAAACAAATACGCAATGGATGATTGGGTAGCACGGGCAATCCGTTTAGGGAAAGAGGAATGCATTACCGTTGGCCCTTGCTCAATCACTCTGTCTTCTTGTGTCTGAATCTTGCGCCTGTGGAGGACGTCACTGCACTCTTCAAAAGCTCGTTTGAGAATCTTCCTACGACGAAGCAACGATACATCAGTGATTGGTAACTTGGCGGTTCTCTCCAATGCAAACTCCAGCTCATTGTGTGCCATTTCCAGTCTCTCAATGTTGTCCCCAGTGGACGGTTTCTCCTCACATTTGCTTAAGATGTACGACGCCACTCTACTGACGGCATCCTGAACAAAAGCAGAAATCACAAGCTCGCGCATGTGAAGTAGTTGCAGTCACTTTGAGATCTCTAGAACTTCTTGTCACGAACAAAAGTGCTGTTACAGAGAGTATAGTCTCGGGAAGTTTGGGGCAAAGGTAGAGGATAGTCTCTAGGACGTCAGAGTTGCCTGCAAAGCAGTCAGTATATAAAAAACTGTACCATTTCGACTATATATATACAAATGATTTGTATCCTGGCTTCTGAGTGGCATCATTAATAAAGCTGGCAATTATAATGTGGCATAAGATACAAAGCCACGTTATTTGTCTAATCTCTGCTCAATCCTGAATGCTCCAATTTGTTGTTTCCGTTTAACCATAGCACTAGCATCTTTCTTTTGGCGCAGAAAGCGAGGACTTCTGATTGTTGAATTTGTCAAGAATTGACACTCGTACAAGCAGACCAAACAAAATCTCTAATCTGAGTTGTCATACCAAATCCCGGATACAATCAAAAGAAAGGGCTCACATCTCGTGCTTATCTGTGCAGCTAGATCTTAACTGTCGTCAGTAAATAAGCAGCAGCCCAGAACGCGATTCACATATTCGACTGGACCTAACTTCGACAACTTGACGCGGAGAGGACTAGAATCAAGAAGGACCGGCTAACTAAAGATACAAATTGGGACACCTGGATTTTTACTTTTTCTGATCGAGTTTGCTGGCATTAACTTGTTTTGCATTGTTGTTCCGTTCCCGGTATATTAACAATCATCTTTTATAATTCAACAGAATGAACTGCAGGCCATCAATTAAGTTTGACCGAGCATGCTTGAAATAGACTTTATAAACCGAGACAACACAAGTGTGTATGGATTTTACAAAATAGAAAGACGTCAACATGTTGGCATTTAAATATGACATGAAATGTTTTGTCAGGGTTGTCAGTCGGACCCTTAAGACCTCTGTTTAGAAATGTAAAACTTCCTAGCTCAAGTACACGAGTATTTGCTGTCAAACTTTTCTAACTTACATACTACTGTTTCCAACCAACTACACAAGTATTTGAGTTACTTCCATATTTTTTCTCGAACACACGGGAGAATTACGTATCTTTGTATTCAAAAGAATAGTAGTTTAGAATAAAGAAACCTAGTACCCTGGTTTTGGAAGGCGTTATTCCGCGTACGCCTCGGCGCGCCGAAGCGCTAGGCGCGACCGTAACGCCTCGCCTCGGGGGGTAAGCGGGCGTTACGCGTTGAGAACGCCTCGGCGGCAAAAGGCGTCGCGGAGGCGCGTGTACGCGAGCGAGGCGGAGAAAAGCGGCGCTGAGGCGGCGCGAGGCGCCCAAGGTCGCTCGGCGGGAGATCAGTTTGGCGCTTGGCGGGAGATGGATTTGGCGCCGGCGGGAGCTCGATTCACGGCGGCAGCCAAACAAAAGGGAGGCCCCGTGCCTAGGGTTAGATGGAAACCAACCTGATAGCCGCTGAATCTCGGGTCGCGCCGCCGGAGCTCGGGTCGCGCCGCCGAAGTTTGAGCCGCCGCCGGACCTGAGGTCGAGCTCATCCATCCCCTGCTCCGCGCTGCTCCTGCGTGCTTGCACCTCCGAGCTGCTCGTCGCCTTCCTGCATCCCAGGCGTCTCCCCGCTTCCCGTCCGGCAAGCAAGGTGAGTGAGAGAGAGAGAGAGAGAGAGAGAGGAGAGCAGTGGGAGGGGAGGTGCGTGTTGTGTGGTGGCGGCGGCTGTCTGGTGTGTCTGGTGGTGAAGGATTTAGCCATTTAGATCAACTGGAGCTAGAGAAGTTGGGCCAATCAACAGGAGCTAGAGAAGTTGGGCCAGGCAATAAAGATGGGCCGAACGGGCCACTAAGTGGCAGCCATCTCATGTTTTATTCTTTTTTCTTTTTCATTTTCTATTTTCACCTATCCATTATTATGAATTGTGCTACAGTGCAAAACGCCTTAGAAAACGCCTAGGCGCGCTTAATCACGCCTAGGCGCTAGGCGGTGGGTCATCGCCTAATTAGCGCCCAGCGCCTTCCTAAACCAGGCCTAGTACCACACATCCACACTCACAAACTACTTATCGTTTACATGTGCGCCTTTGACAAATGAAAAAAACGACCCTGTGGCATGCATGTGCTACTCAAGGGCGGTATGTGATGTGAGCCCCCAAGCCCCGGCCATAAACCACATCTGCAGCTCATCTCTAGCTGAGCACAAAGCGACTGCTACATTTAAAGATTTCTCATAAAAACACATCGATTGCGATGCTTCCACAAAAACCATGCATGCCCCTGAATGATGAGGGAGTTCAGTCCTTGTCTAACTTGGACATCGACTCTCCCAGCAGCATGATGCCACCAATCATCAAACAATATATCATTAGATTGTGGAGCTAGAGCTTAGAGGCCAACTCGATCGCTGCAGTAAAGCAAACAAAAAACCCCGTGCAAAAACGCAAGCAACCAGATCAAGATGGTTGTGATTGTTCCATATAGAAACATATGAAGCTACTATGCACCAGAAGCTGCGGCCCCCAAAAGTCTCCAGTAATCGTCCTGCCTACCTCCTCATTCCTCGACCTCCTGTTGCGTACAACCTACACAGGGCTGGCCATGACCAGAAACGGCTGGACACGAAGCCCGCACCCGCGGCATGATCCTCGGAGAAGGGCAGCGTGGAAGCTGGGTGATCCAGCAGGCAGAAGGTCTTGTCGACGAAGCTGTGGAGCCTGGGCGGCAGGAGGCCGGCGGGCGCCGCGCAGACGGGGCCGAAGAAGTCCACCGTGAGGATCTCGCGACGGAGGAGCTTGCAGGTGGCGGCGCACCGGAAGAGGGTTTCGGCGTCCGAACGCGCGGCGATCTCGAGCAGGACTTCCAGCGGGAGTCTGGGCACCAGCGACGCGCGTGTAGATTGGTGGTGCTTGCGAGCCACCATGGCTTCCTATCAGATTAATTCGCTTCGATTGGTTCTGCGAGTAGATTTTGCACTATATACTGCACGGATATACGTACAGTGATACACCACGGGAATCGGAGTCGGATACTGACCGTGCACGTCCAGTAATCAGATATATCCGAATTATCTTTCAATCACACAACAAACTCGACACTCACAACGCACGCACACTCATCTCAAGATACGCGAACTCTACCTCTATAAGCATATTCGAAGACGAACTCACCGCTAACGCCTCGCTCTCGAGGGCCACATCGCCTCTCGCTGAAGCACAACGTCGTTAAATTCTAGAAAATTCGCTTCCATGAGTCGAACCCAGGTCTGAGATTCTACTAAGGCTGTTGTAATCACTAAGCTACATGCTCTTTCGCAAATACATTTGACTTAGCATTTAGGCCATGTTATGATACATGGAGCTAATTAACTAGTCATTGACTAAAATTTAGCTAACTAATTATTAATCAACTAACAACTAGTCCATTGCATGTTTGAGACCTTGACTAATTATTAGTCCGTGTATGTTTAGAAGAGATAAGAGCGGAGTGCCAACGTCATTTTCAAGTTTCGTTGCAATCATCAGTCCTTATTAGTTGGGTGAGACTGACTAATAGAATTACTATTAGTCCTTTAGTGGACTAACAATTAGTCCCTATGTTTGAAGTATTAGAGACTAAAAATTAATTAATCAACTAACAACCCTTGGATCCAACTAGGGTCTTACTCCTATTCTGCTAGGAAACTGAAATCTTAGTAACCTAAGAACTAGGTATATCCCTAACTGAATGATCTTGAACTACTTAATCATAGGTAAAAATGTAAAAAAAATCTCTAAATATCTTTGCCAATAGTAAAACATCATACTGAAATTTTTAGCTTATCGTCATGTAAATTAAGATCATTCAATTTTGAGAAAAGGGATTTCAGTTTGTTTTGTTACTTTTTTTCAATCTCAAAATGTACTGTGACAAATAAAAATGATTGTTTCAATATAGAAAATATATATTGTACGATGCAAAGGGACGAAGCAGAAACTGCAACATATAAAATTGACAATTGCGAGACTAATTAATATGTTGCAACATAATGCGCAAAAAATACAAAGAAATTTAATTAGCGACATTATTCAGAAGGAATTTAAAAACAGGTAATGCAAGATGATTAGTGAGAGAGACACAAAACCTAGTTCAATGGAGAACTAGCGAATCTGACTAGGAAATTTTGTCTGTGGGCCGAGAACACCCCAGGGAAGTCGCAATCAAGGATGCATTACTTTTGTACAAGTAACTAGTCTATATACGAATCATCAAGATTGTAAAATTTCAGTTCTGAAAGACAGATTCTACGGCGGTATTAATTGGGACTAGCTAGGAACTAAGTCGAACACGTCCACCTCGTAAGGGACTACGTATAAATGGGAAAATCTTGGAAAGTTTATGTAGTGCACGCGCATATGGCGGTCATCCGTGAGCTTGAGCACCTCAACGGCGGCCACTCCATGCCCCACGCCATCGCAACGGCGTCCACCTCCACGCGATGCGCGAGCTCCGTTTCCCCGGAGCCGCGCAGCGTCCAGACGCCTATCTCCAAGCCGGTGGCCACGAGCAGGCTCAGCTCGCCGTCCGGCGACGACGCCAGCATCATGTCGTACGGACGGCCGTCGACGCCGACGTCACGGAAGCAGTCCGGTGGCACGTAGAGGACCGCCGCCTGCGCCGCGTCGACGTCGTACGAGAGGACGTAGTACGTGTAGCGGCAGTCCGCCGTGTGCGTGTCGTCCGGCGACCAGCAGCAGAGCCAGTGCACGGTGGCGCTGCCGCCGAGGACGCGCGGCCACGAATCGATGATCGAGCAGTACTGGCCGCCGCTGGGGCCGGGATCCGGAGTCGCGACGACGGGGCCCCACGTCAGAGGTTCGATCGGATCGTGCTCGACAGAGCGCGAGCGCCGGGCGCCGGAGAGGGGACGAAGCTCAGACCGGGCTGCCAGACGAAGGCGCCGACGACGACGGGGCGCCCGCCGCGAGCGCCGAGGTGGAGGCGGTAACGTCGCAGGAACTGCGGCTCGTTGAAGCGGCCGTGGAGGAGCTTGCATGTTACGGCCAGGCGGAGGAGCGTCGCCGGGTCGGAGCGCCAGGCGATCTCCGTCAGGAGGGCTTCCGGGAGCTCTGTCATCGATCGCCTTGTCGTGCCGACGTTAGTGCAACATTCGTATATATATGCGGCTTTATTATTGCCGGATCTTACAATATCAGGAACGTATATCATCAGAAGCAACAGCTTCCTGCATGTGCTGATGTTGTCTTAATCATCATGAGCATTGAGCAACAGGCGGGCATGGCGGGGATCCTGCAGGGAGCGCTGTGTGGCTGTGGCAGGCGGCTCTTGTCAAGCCCACCATCGATCGGGGCAGCGTTCCGCTGGTTTTGACGGAACGGACGTCGGCCATGGGAGCGCTGGCCTCAAGCAAGCCTAGCAGCGGCCCGGTGTGTGGAGGTCTGCAGCGAGGCGGCGGCCGTCTCTAGATCCCTCTCGGGAGAGCGATAACGGGCATGTTGGGTTTAGTCCCCACATCGGATATTGAGACTCTTGCCACAGCTTTGCAGGTGCTTGCGTTTTTCTATAGTCAGATTTGCAGGTTCTCTCTGGAACGATATATGTTGCATCATATATGATTCACAATTGCGCAACACTCGTTCATACTTTAACACATAAAACACACAATATAATGAGCAGCATCCAGAGTGAATTATTGAAACATTCGGTGATGAAAATTTGATGAGAGGTACACAAAATCTTGTTCTAGGGAGAACTAGCAAACGCACCTGGGCGAAACCTTCTTATTCAATTAGCTATATATATATATATGCCTATATACGGAAATTGCAATCAACGATGACACATGGCTACGTAAGGGACCACGTATACATCGGAAAATGTTCGGAGGTTTATGTCGTGCAAGTACATATGCCGGTCGTCCGTGAGCTTGAGCACCTCCCTCGACGACGACGACGAGGATGGCATCTTCTCCTGTTGGTTGGTCCACGCAGTCTGGAACAAATCCATGGCGAGCACGCCCAAGCCGGGCACCTGCAGCACCAGCACTCCTGCCGTCTCGACGAACTGCATCAGCTCGACCTCGCCGCAGCGCAGCGGCGGAAACTCCATCTCCCGTGTCATCCTCGCGGCGTCGATCTCCACGCGGTGCGCGAGCTCCGCTTTCCCGTCGCCGCACAGCGTCCAGACGCGTATCTCCAAGCCCCTGGCCACCAGCAGGCTCAGCCGATCACCGCCGTCGACGGCCGGCGACGACGCCAGCAGCAGGTCTTCCGGCGGCCGGACGCCGCCGCCGCCTCCGTCACGGAAGCAGTCCGGTGGCACGTAGAGGGCCGCCGCCCGCGCCGCGTCCACGTCGTACGAGAGGACGTAGTACCGGCAGCCGGACTGCGCCGTCGGCTTGGCTTTCGGCGACCAACAGCAGAGCCAGTGCGCGGTGGCGCCGAGGACGAGCGGCGACGCGTCGACGACCGAGCACCGGCCGCCGCTGGGGCCGGGATCCGGGGTCGTGACGAGGGCGCCCCACGCGGCCTCGTCCCGCGACAGCGTCTGGGCGCACAGGACTCGCTGCCGTCCCTTCATCGCCAGGGTCACAGAAAGCAGACGGAACGAGGGCTCTGCGGGGGCTTCTCCATCGGTATCGCAGCGGTCGAGGAGGATATCCAGTTCCAGTGGCTCACCGCTGATAACCGCCGGGGAAAGGAAGTCCCACGTGCGACCCGTGACGGGGTTCCACACGCGCACAACGTCGTCGGCTTCGTCGTCGCTGTTGAACAGGACGACAAGACCGCCGCGTGACGCCACCATGGCCGGCGTGTACCCGTGCCCCTGCGCGAGGTTCGACCGGATCGCGCTCGACAGAGCGTGGGCGCCGGGCGCCGGCGACGGGACGAAGCTCAGGTCCGCCTCGCCGCCGAAGAAGGGCGGAGCCGGCTGCCAGACGAAGGCGCCGACGAAGACGGGGCGGCGGCGGCTGCGAGCGGCGCCGAGGCGGTAGCGTCGCAGGAACTCGGGATCGTTGAGGCTGCCGTGGAGGAGCTTGCATGTCGCTGCCAGCCTGAGGAGCGTCGCCGGATCGGAGCGCCAGGCGATCTCCGCGAGGAGGTTTTTCGGAAGCTTCATCGCCTCTCGATATTCGTGCCGATGGATCACGGCGTCGATCGGATCCAGATGCAGTTTTATTATTCCCGTGACCTTTTAGATTCCCCAAGGAATTGTACGCGGGCACGACTAGCAATCCGCCGCCACAGAAGGAGGACGTCGGGACTCTGGAGGGTGGGCTTTATAAATGCAATCGTCATAAGTTTGATGGGGTCGTCACATCCCGATTTTCGTCATCGGTCTGCCGTTAATTTAGAGCATGTATGGCAGGGCTTCGGATTATGGAAAAAAAACAGATTTTACACTCGATTCTGAAACAAAACAGATTCTTCGGCTTATTCTGGATTCTCTGTCAAAACAGCTTATCCAGTCAACCCGTTTGGCAAAACAGATTATCCTGATATTTTCTAAAATAGATTATGAATGTGAAATGACTGATCTATCCAGAGATTATTTTATCCACATTTTATATACCATATTGAAATGAAAATAATTGCAACAACAACAATGTAATTAGCCCAACCAATCTTTATGATTACGGCCCAGTAAAAATGGGCTCTATGGGCTCTATTGTTGCAATCTAGTTGCAATCTTTATGAGTACCAATGAACGTTGGACTGATTAAGAAAAACAATAAACGTTGGACCCTAATCTAAAAAAAAGTTGGACCCATCAGAAAATGAGAAAAAACGTTTGATATCCAATTGCCTCACGCGGCCACGACCGAACCCAATCTATCGCATATCGTCTTCTTCCTCACGCGTCCATCTCGCCGCTCCTCCCCAACATCGCAAGGAAGCAAGGCGCGGCCACCCATGACCACGGCGCCGGCAGCCTGGCTCCCTTCTCGAGACCGCGGCGATGGCGGCGCGGCTCGAGGTCAAGATGACAGTGGCGCGGTCCGATTCCTCGACGGCGCGGCGACGGCTACGCGGCCCCTTCCTCGAGGCCGCAGGCGGAGGCGCCCCCCTCCCTCCCGCTCACGACTACGGCGATTGCCTCCTCGCGCTCACATACGGCGGCCCCTCGCTGGAGCTCGTGGCGATGCAGGTAATTTCATTGACGTTTGAGGGGTGGGCGGGGCCGGGCTGTGCGAGAATCCATCAAAAGCTACAATTTGCAGCTTTTGCTCATACGTTGAAAACCAAAATAGATTCTCGCTGCTTGTGGTCATAATCCGTTTTGGAAGTGCAGCTGTTTGGCAGTTTTTCTAGAGAAGCAGAAGCAGAATCTGAGGGAGATGCCATGCCAAACGCCCCCTTATAGCGCCTACCGTTTCCATATTGAGAAAACACGTGCGTACATATGGTTGTCTTGCTTTCGTTCCTCTCATTTTCATCTATCATAAATTGATCTGCATCCCCCCCGTTTTGCATGTTAAGATCATGTTTGGATCCAAGTGATTAATTGTTAGCTGATTAATTTTAGTCTCTAAAATTCCGAACAGATAGACTAATAGGTGAGACTAATTGTTAGTCCATCAAGAAACTAATCTATAATATCTATAAAGGTCAGACCTACTAAGTTTTCTAAAACTCAATCCTCATCGCGCCACATCACCTCAATAATCCAGTCCATTGAATCGTTTTCCTTAGCACATCCTGACCGTAGACTTCACAGGATTTCTCCTCACGTCCTCTCATCTCTCTACCCTTTACATAATGCTATCATCACAGGAACAGTCAACAAACTGAACGCACATTACTGCCCAACTTTAATCCCCCATTTACCCCAGCCACGTTGCATTTTATACACCATCCACGAATAATGGACGTGGCTGCGTGTTTTCTTTTATGTACCATGCATTCAACTCCCTAATTACAAAGAAGAAACGGTTCAGTTTTATGTACCTTTGCTCCTGGCGCATTCACCTTGCCTGTATTAAATACTAGAATACAAAGAGGATGCCTTTCCTCTTCGTCTTAACTACTGCATGCAGCTGCTATATATATTCTGAATGGATGATCAAGAGCCATCAGACCTTCTTTAGACCTTGATTCTTCTCTAGCATTTTTAACCCTCCCTCCGAGGCTGCAACATCCACCAGAGATGGGACTTTTTATCCATGGGAGCCTACAGTTTTGATGCTGCCTGCGTGCTTCAGTAAGCAGACTTGAATATTTGTATACATCTTCCTACCATTGTTATTTCACTTAGGGTCGTTTGATGGTTTCTGATTGCAGGCTTAAAAAGCTTATGTATTCATGCATGTAAGATCGAGATTAGGAATAGAATTGAGTTGTGCTTCAAATGTGATGGGATTGCTGCAAATGTGACACACGGAGTATTACTTTGCTGACAATAGTTGTGTGTATTCAAATTTTTCTTCCGTGTACAGCAATTGATTAATTCTCTGAGATTATGAATGATGATATTAACACCCTCCAGTCACTCACTGCGCATTGACCCTTCTTTTAAGCGTTTTGAGAATTATCCATCATTTGTTTTTATACTTATTTGCTCAATTCACTGAAAAACCCGCAACAACGCGCGGGGTCTTCCACTAGTGGTAATTCTATTAGTCAGTCCAAGCCAATTAATAAAGATTAATGATTGCAATAAAACATGAAAAGATGGCGCTGCGCCACGGCCTCCTTATCCCTTCCAAACATATACGGACTAACAATTAGTCAAGAGCACAATATGCATTTCCTTATAGCTTGGACTAACAATTAGTCAGGCTCCAAACATGTAAGTGACTAACTGTCAGTTGACTAGTTGTTAATTCCTTGGATCCAAACATGGCTTAAGTTGTTTTCTTGTGAAATACTATGTAAGAATGTCACAAAAATAGACACCATATTTACAGATTCGGAACTAAAATACTGTGAAATACTGTTGTTGAACTGCCTGAGTGCCTCGTTGATAGTCCGAGGCCAACTTTCAGGCCGACCGTGCGACGTAGACTGAACTAATTTTTACAGACCCATAGAATTACTGGCACATGAAATGGATATGTCAAGTATGTGGACATACTCAACTTTAATATCACTCTAGATACTCAAGTATGAACACATACTCCATGGTTGGTATCCTCCGTTGTGTGAGATACCTTTTAAATTGTGAGATACAAATGTGAGAGTAGCTACACCTAAGAGTAAGAAAGATACTTTCGGTAAGGGAAAATCCATCTAGATAATTTACTAATAGATTGTTCATCTGTAAATATGGAATCAAGGAAAGAGGCTTCCATCTAGATAATTACTAATAGATTGTTCATCTGGAAATATTAAATCATCGACACACGGTTTGTTCATTTTTACCAACCGACATGGGTCATGTGCATGGTCACGCATGGATGCACGTGAGGCCAGCAGCTGTTAGCACATGCTTAGCTTAGTTGTTCGTTTTTACCAACCGACATGGGTCATGTGCATGGTCACGCATGGATGCACGTGAGGCCAGCAGCTGTTAGCTCATGCTTAGCTTAGATAAATCGTTTTGCTGACCCTGACCCTGATCTTTGCATTGGATTATTGTTTGATTCCCGTATGACGTCAGTGCATATGAGGTCACTGCTTATCAAACTCAAATTGGAGATACGTACGTGCATGAAGTTGGAGCACTTTTGCTGCGGGTCGGTTCATGCATGCTCTGTTTGGCATGAATTTTTTAGAAACAGCTTCTCCGGAAAAAAAATCAGTTTTTCTGAAAAAACAGCTTCTTTTTAAAAATAAATTTTATGCAAGAAGTACTTCTCAAAGTGTTTGGCAAAATGACGTCTACTCTTATGATTTCCAATACAAAGGTGGGTGAAAAAGTCATGAGAAGCTATATTTTTGTGGCTTTTGACTTCTAGTATAAAATTGAGAAGTGCTTCTCGAAAGGAAGAGCAGAAGCCTGACTTGTTTTGAACTGTTTGGTAAGCTTCTTCAAGAATCCATAGTAGAAGCACTTTTAAAATTCATATCAAACAAGCCTTCAGTTTGTTCACGATAGTAGAGGCGCATGTATGACAATCATATGTTAAAAAGCACTAGCAATTAGTTGTATCAAAATGATGCATAAGTGAACTCCTTAAAGTTCAAAGAAAATGAGACTCACTATAGTGGCTAAAAAGAGGGGGAAAAGCATCTGAGGTTCGATCTCTTCTTCAAATAGTAATAATCATAGAAAGAAATCAGGCCTTCATACATCTACACAAATTTCCAGCCCCTCTCCTCAGCACCACCACCCCGTGCGGAACTGCGTGCATCTGTGCATGCGCGCAGCAGGTAAGCAACCAATCGATGAGACAAATTACGCAGCTCCGTGCTCACCACTGCCACAGTGCCTACTGAGTGCAAGTGCAATGCAACAACTCAACGAGACAGATCAGCTGGGCGGGGACGAAGGAGGTTGTTGGCAGGCACGTGACATACAAATTAGGCTGCTACCGCGGCATGTAATCTTGGGAGCCTCATCCCTGACCCTTGCATTCTTTCAAATCAGTACATGTTTCAATTCTCGGTGGAAAAAAAGAAAGGCAGTCGATATCTTTCTCAAGAGAAAGAGGGAGAGACTCGAGGAAGATGCCCCTCCTCTTGTACTTTTCATTGCGATTTGATCTAACCTTGATGCTTGTGCGTTGATGTCAGTTCAATGGACGGAGCACAAGTCGGCACCTTACTCTTTAGGATCAGCAAGGAATTAAGAAGTCTATTATTCACCATGTCCTTATGCGCACTTGTGCTGGCTCCTCACCTACAAATACAGTAGACACGTCCATGCCTTACACTGCAGTGCCCTCTCCAGACTCTCAACGCCATCATGGCACGCCCATCAGCCCTCGTCAATTTCCTTTTCCTCCTTTCCCTCCTCACCATCGCCCACTGCCGCACCCTTGGAACCCTCCCCGTCGGCGACGAGACAGGTACACCCAACCCTACCCAACCCATTGGCGATGAGAGAGGCCCGCCCAACACCGCCGTCGATGAATCCGGTCCACCTTACTCTGTCGACAAGGAAACGGGCCCCCCCAACTCCGTCGGTGATGAGTCTGGTCCACCTTACCCTATCGACATGGAGACAGTACCATCCAACCCAGTTCTCGCCGTCGACGATGAGAAGGGCCCACCCTCCATTGTTCCACAGACAGGTCCACCCAACCTTGTCCTCCGCATAAAGGATGGCTCCACCATAGAGGTTCCGGTGGAGCAAGAGGAGTTCCTCCGTCCATCATTCTACCATAGTCGTCACTTCCATCGTCATGACAAGACGGGACCACCCAGCCTCACCCTCTCCGTTGATTACCAAACAGGGCCACCGAACCTAGCCCTTCCGGTTAACGATGAGAGGGGCCCACCTTCTATCGTTCCTCAGACAGGTCCACCTAACCTTGCCCTCCGCACAAAGGATGGCTCCTCCACAGATGTCCCCGCAGAGCAAGAGGAGTTCCACCGCGAATCCTACCGCAGTCGTCACGTCCACCGCCATGACAAGACAGGAGCACCTAGCCTCGCCCTCTCGGTTGGTTACCAAACGGGGCCACCCAACCTTGCTATCCGCTGAGAGGACGGCTCCATCGTAGTTGGTCCAGCGGAGCAAAAGGAGTTCCTCCGCCTGTCGTCCTACAGGCGCTCCCGCCATGTCCGGCGGCCGTTTCGACCACCACCAGCACCGCGCGTGACGCCAAGCAGGCCGGGAGCGGAATGATGATGTGGGTCAAACGTTTCATGAACCGGGACTAGAGCATGCCGTTGGTCTGCTCTGGTCACTCGCTAGGTTCGAGCCACTCCTGGCCACGTCCAGTCTGCTAGTGCTGCTTCGCGTCTTCGTACGCTTTCATTTCCTTCGCATCGCTGTCTGTTTAATCGTCCTTGTCAACGTACTTGTGAGCTCGCTGCGGCAGCTTCTTCATGTATTCCGTTGTTTGACGGATAATAATGCTAGTAGATCTAGCTTGTGCTTTAATTTTGCTTTCTAGTTCAGTAATCAGTTATTGTCAAGTTTACCCACATTGCTATTGCCTATCAGATTCGTGACTTCCTTTTCTTTTGGGCGCGCGCGGGCTCGTACTTAATCTATCCACCCCCTATCGAATTTAAAGGTCTCTTTCACTACGTGCAGCAGTTTTTCCCCCTTTTGCTTAAATCTATACACACTTGCACGTCCCTTAATTGCTCTTAAGAATGCTTGCATTCGTCTTTGTTTCCAGACTGCGAGAGTAAATTACTGTGTATATGTTTACAGCAATTGTGGTGAAGTTATTATCCAACGAATGCCCTCCACCAAAGTTGAGTGCGAATATGAATGTGTGAAGCACTTCAAACTCGACTTAGGGAAAACATTTTAATAAGAAGTCAATTTTACTCCTCAAAATAATTCTCTTTGTTTAGTTAACCGGCCGTGAACAAAGTCTTAATTTCCTTGATTTACTTCCCTTTTAAATGTGGGAAATAGGCTTGGACGCGAGCTATGCCATTCTCTAGCTTTGAGTACGTGAGATGGTGACGGAGGCTGGCTGATGAGGTAAGCATCGGCATCAAATGCAGGAGTGGCAGACGCAGGTGCGCATAGGGACGGCCTTCTACGTACGGAGGAGGGCGCAGGCGCGGATTCCGGGACGGCCTCAGAGTCCCTGGCTTACGTGTACTGTGTACATGCCGTCAATGCCACGGTGTGTGGCACCTCGATCAAGATATAAAGTATCGTGCCTTCTTCTGATCGAGGTACGCCGACATATCCACTGACTGGGTGCTACAATAATGAAATCTGCATTGTGTTTGTTTCTCCCTATGAAACATTTAATGATTTCAATTTTTTGCGATGACTTATGCAGCTGACAAGTCGCTTTGCCGCTTGGCTGCCGATTGCCAAAGCATCGAAGCAGTCTCTGGTTCTCCAATTTCTTTAACAACGGCACCAGGTGAATCAGTGAGGACTAGGCTATCGGCCCGGATTGCTGCCTTTCTTCCCACGTTCGTCTCGTCGTAGAAGTTCTACGCTCCGTCATGGAGGATCAGGTAGGGGAGAAGAGATCGGTCATGAGCGAGGTGAAGAAGCAGCTGCGGCTCGCCTCGCCGCTCACCGTCGGATGCCTCCTGCAGAAGATCATCCTGACGACCTCCATCATGTTCGTCGGACACCTTGGCGAGCTCCCTCTCGCCAGCGCCTCCTTGGCCACTTCCTTTGCCGCCGTCACCGGCTTCAGCTTGATGGTAAACATCCTCTCTCTCAAAGAAAAAAAAATATCACTCTAGTTTCTGTTGTTTCAAGTTTTAACTGTACTAGCTAGTAACTAAAGACTAAATTAGTTATGGCGCCGGCGGCGTCCTTGGCAGTCAGGCATGGCCAGCAGCCTGGACACGCTGTGCGGTCAGGCTTTCGGCGCAGAGCAGCATCACATGCTCGGCATCTACAAACAACGTGCAATGCTGGTCCTTGCTCTGGTCACCATCCCGGTGTCCGTTGTATGGGTGTACACCGGCGAGGTCCTTTTGTGGTTCAGGCAGAACCCAGAGATAGCTGCCGGCGCCGGAAGCTACATCCGGTGCTTGATCCCGGCGCTCTTCTTGTTCGGGCAGCTGCAGTGCAGCGTCCGGTTCCTGCAGCCGCAAAACGTCGTCGTACCGGTGATGCTGAGCTCCGCCGCCACCGCCGTGGTGCACGTGGCCGTCTGCTGGCTGCTGGTGCGCAGGTTTGGCCTGGGCATCAATGGCGCGGCGCTGGGCAACGCCGTCACCAACCTTTTCAATCTGGCCTTTCTGGAGCTCTACGTCAGGCTCTCGCCGACCTGCAAGGCCACCTGGACGGGGTTCTCCTATGAGGCGTTTCGTGGCATTCCTGACTTCTTGAAGCTCGCCGTGCCGTCAGCTCTCATGCTCTGGTGAGAAAGATCTATATATATACTTTCCATATCCACTATCACTGTACTGTGAATTTTTTTTTGAGGCAACCACTGTACTGTGAATTGATCGTTGAAAGCCGTGGCTGAAGCACGCCTGCTCTGGTTGCAGCTTGGAGTGGTGGTCCTTCGAGCTTCTAGTGCTGCTTTCCGGTCTGCTCCCCAACCCGAAACTGGAGACCGCTGTGCTGTCTATCTGGTAAGATTATTATTTTTTTAAAAAGGTCTGGTGAGATTTACATCCATATAAAAGAGTCTAAACATGTTTAGACTCTTTTCTATCCAAGGCTCACTTAGTGTTGTGATTCTTGTAGTTTTCACACGTACGCCTTCGTATTCATGATCCCGACGGGACTTGGTGCCGCAGCAAGGTCAGTTGTCAGTTCAACTGAAGATGTTCGTAAGGAGCCAGACATCCTTAACATAAACTAACTCTAATCGGTAGTATTTCACAGCAAAGTTTATCGCCTTTGCAATGATATTCCACATATTTATTTCTGTGCAGCATTCGTGTTTCGAACGAGCTTGGTGCAGGACGGCCGCAGATGGCTCGCCTAGCGGCTCGGGTGGTCATGCTCTTGGCGTTCTCGATGGGCATATCAGAAGGTGCTGTGATGGTGCTATTCCGCAACCTATTGGGGTACATGTACAGCAGCGAGAAGGAAGTGGTCCTGTACACAGCTAAAATGATACCGATCATAGCCGTGTCCTTATTATTTGACAGCATGCAGTGCGTTCTTTCAGGTACGTAAGCCAACTCCAATATTAATTAACTGCTATGCATCAGAGCTTAGAGACGACATACTATATGGGAGAAATTTAGCCATTTATATATAGTTGCCCCACTGTGATAGGGCTTAACCGTAATTAAGCCTAATTAATATTAATCTTGGCCCCCAGGTGTTGTTAGGGGTTGTGGCCGGCAAAAGATTGGTGCCTTCATGAACCTTGCTGCCTACTACCTTGCTGGCATCCCTGCGGCAGCCATTTTTTCGTTTGTATGCCATCTCCGTGGAATGGTACAGTATTACGTTTTACCATATTTTTCATTGGATTATGTATTTCTCAGTTGGAGAAGTTCTAATTTGCGGATTGAACTGAACAGGGTCTCTGGTTTGGAATCATGTGCGGAGTAGTGGTGCAGATGCTCTTGCTTCTCTCCATTACCTTGTTCACCAACTGGGACAAAGAAGTAAGCAAAGTTTGAATCTGCAAACATATATTCAATCCTACTACTTTCTTCGTCTTATTCTCAATGCTGCTTATTGGATCGCCAGGCACTGAAGGCAAAGGATAGAGTTTTCAGTCCTAGTCCATCAGTCGATGCGAAAACATCAGGTTGTATCAAGCAGGCAAACGACACTCAAGCAACCACTGCAGCAACATAGGGTTTTGTTGATCCCAAGGAAGGTTGATTGCAATGCACACACTTTTGTTAACTCTAGTATTGTTTTAGAGTTAGTAACTGGCTGTCGGTATCGTGTGACATGTAACCATTTCTTGACTTCTGTCAAAAGCTTGTTCTTCAATTCCCTATGTCTAATAAATACTCCTATGTACTCCCTCCGGTTTTAAATTGTTGACGCCGTTGACTTTTTTTGTTACGTTTGACCATTCGTCTTATTCAAAAAATTTTAAAAATTATTATATATTTTGTTATGAATTGTTTTATCATTAAAGAAAGTTGAAATATACCTTATAATTTTGCATGTTTGAAATAATATTTTGAATAAGACTAATGGTCAAACGTAACGAAAAAAGTCAACGGTGTCAACAATTTAAAACCGGAGGGAGTATTGTTCTCAAAATTGGGCACTAAAGACTATTTAGATCAAAACAATCACGCTTAGTACCTTTGGTAAGCTTCCCCACCCTAACCGGCGTCCACTATGTGATCAAGCTGATGAGGACATTCAGCATCTTATTACTTCATGCGGGTTTGCTCGAGAGCTTTAGTATAAGGTTTTTCAGCCTATGGGCCTGCAGAGATGCGTACTGGAACAACATGACAGGGTCCTTCACTAGCTGGTGGCACAAGGCCGTCAAGAAGGTGCCCAAGGTCCAGCGCAAAGGTGTAAACGCCATGATCATCATGCTCTGTAAAACCTAGTCCTCCAAACTCTTTAGGCAGAGCCATGTCCTCCCACTTGATCAAGTGATATCTTTTCTTATTACCTCTACTTTGCCGGAAAAATTCTGCTCTAGAAGTTTGCACTCTGTAATGGGTAGGTTCTGGTAACAAATAAATCCCCATGGTATAAGTTGGAATTGCACTCAGTCCTGATTCTATTAAAATTGATCGACCTTCAGAGGATAGAAAGTTGCATTGCCATGTGCCCATCTTTTTGGCAATTTTCTGTGGGACAAAGGCAAAGTCTTTGGAGTATAGAATTGAGTTACTGACAGGAATCCCCAAGTACTTCATTGGCAGAGTACCTCTATTGCAATTAAACATTCCTGCCACTCTATCTTTTTCTTCATTGGTAGCTCCTACCACTATGACATCACTTTTCTCATAATTAATCTTTATGCCTAACATATTTTCAAAGCAGTAAAGGAGAAATTTTGTATTGGCTATGGATTGATCCTCTAATTTCAGGAAGATCACAGCATCATCCGTGTACTGGAGATGTGTCAAACCTCCCTCAACAAGATGAGGAACTAAACCTCTAATTAGCCCTTCTCTTTTAGCTTTAATCATCATAGCTCCCAGAGCAACAGCCACCAAATTGAACAGGAGTGGAGAAAGTGGATCTCCCTGTCTCAAATCTTTATATGTTCTAAAGAACTCGCCAGGCTTACCATTTATTAAAAGTCCAACTCTACCCCCCTCCACTACTTGCTTTATCCATCTGATCCATATATTGGGACTAGGTCAAACCGTCAAACACGTCCATCTCGTAAGGACATGGTTTATGTCGGGAACGTGCATATGGCGGTCGTCCGTGAGCTTGAGCACCTCCCTCGAGGAGGACGACGACGTCTTGTCCAGTTCCTCCGTCCACGCTTTGTGGAACAAATCCATGGCGAACAGGCCTAAGCCGGCCACCTGCACCACCAGGACGCCGCTTGCCTCCACGAACTGCACCAGCTCGAGCTCGCCGAAGCTCAACGGCGGCCACTCCATCTCCCGCGTCATCGCAACGGCGTCGACCTCGACGCGGTGCGCGAGCTCCGCCTTCCCGGAGCCGCGCAGCAGCGTCCAGACGCGTATCTCCAGTCCCGTGGCGACCGGACCAGCAGGCTCATCTCGCCGTCCGGCGACGACGCGAGCAGCAGGTCCGGACGGTCGACGTCACGGAAGCAGTCCGGCGGCACGTATATATAGAGGGCCACTGCCTGCGCCGCGTCGACTTCGTACGAGAGGACGTAGTACCGGCAGCCGGCGGCCGACTCCGCCGTCGGCGTGGCGCCCGGCGACAGGTGGCAGCAGAGCCAGTGCGCGGTGGCGCCGAGGACTAGCGGCGCCGCGTCGATCACCGCGCACCGGCCGCCGCTGGGTCCGGGGTCCGGGGTCGCGACGACGGGGCCCCACGCGCCCTCGTCCGCCGACAGCGTCTGGGCGCACAGGACTCGCTGCCGTCCCTTCATCGCCAGGGTCACAGAAAGCAGACGGAACGAGGGCTCTGCTGCGGGGGCCTCTTCTTCATCGCACCGGTCGAGGAGGATATCCAGTTCCAGCGGCTCACCGCTGGAAGTCCCACGTGCGGCCCGTCACGGGGTTCCACACGTGCACAACGTCGTCGCCGGCGTCATCGCTGTTGATCAGGATGATCAGGAGACCCGCCGCGTGACGCCATTTGTTCAACTCATTCACCCCGAGTCCTTATTGTTCAGTCTTATATGTCAAAATCGTCCTTAGTCTCATACCGATGTGTGCTCTAGCGGTAGAGTTGTTTGCTTGCTGCGTCCAAGATCGAGTTTGAATCACACACGCAACATTTTTCCCATGAGATATTTTTCATTTTCCTTGTTTTGATTGAAGGCGAGAGACCACGAAGTAACATCAATTTATTTCCATACTTTTTGGTACTTTTTGGCTGGAAAATATCATCGATCTACTTCTTAACTGAAAAGAGATTTGCTAGTTTCCAAGTGACTGAGATTTTGTATCTCTGTCACTTTTTTTTAACAATGAAAACATGCTGCTGGAACAACGAAACTTCACCGCAGGAACAATAAAGCTGTACTGCTGGAACAATTAGTTCTTAGGTGGAACAATTTCGTTTTTGAAAAAAAAACATTTTTTGCACAAGTGAATGAAAACTTTGGGTGGTTGGATCAAAATCTAATGGCTGAAAAAAGTGACTGAGAGATTAGCAAAATCTCAATTACCTGATAAAGACACCACCGATAGAAAAACTGAAACGTGCACACCATGCCTACTAAACAAATCAATAATATGGAATAGTGACCATCATCTCAGGAGTCATGAGCAATCCTCGTCCGTGCCTAGCGAGGATAGGTACAACGTCTGGTCCATCTCGTACGCATGCAAGTTGCACCACGACGGATCGCGGCCGCCATGCTGGTGACCGGCCACCATCTCAACCTCTTTCTTATCGAGGTTGAGCGCGTACATGTCGCTTGTCCTGTCATCGCACCCAGCACTGAAGAAGACGACCCCGCTCTTCTCACAGACCCACCTCAACTTCACGTGTGTCGCCTCGGGCGGCAGCCACTGCGCCACCGGGATGACCTCCTGATCAGGCTCCCACTTGCCGTCGGTAGTGGCGCCCATGGTGGTGACGCATACGGCTGCGCTTCGTTCCGCCACCGTGATGCTGGGGAACGTCAGGTGCAGCATGAACTGGAGGGCGCGCAGCCTCCCGTCCGGCGACACGCCCAGCATCGCGTTCCCGACGGGGTCGTGCGGGGCCCGGGGCATGTCCATGAATCTCGCCTCCAGCGTGTCGAGGCGCAGCGCGAACACCTGGTTCTTGGCGTGCCAGTACACGGTGTCGCCGATGGCGACGCCCGTGCCCGTCATCGCCGTCATCTGGTTCGCGGTGAGCACCGAGCCGACGCTCACCTTGGCCTCGGGGCCCCAGGCGCCGTCGTCGGACGAGTAGGTCCGGCACGCCGCGAAGGCCTGCCGGCGGTAGACGATGAGGAGGCGGTACCAGCTGCTGCTGCTGCTGCGACGCTGATCGGTGGCGTCGTCGGCGGTGAGGACGGTGCAGGCGTAGTCGCCGAGGCTGTCCTTGCCGCTGAGCGGCGGGAGCACGGTGAACTCCCCCGTCATGGGGTTGCAGACGCAGAGCTTGAGGACGTGCCTCTGGTGCCGCAGCTCGACGGCGAGGAGCCCGCCGCGGGAGGCGACGAGGCGGGAGGAGTCGAAGAGCCCGTCGTCGAGGCCGTCCACGAGCGCGTTCAGCGACGGCTGCCGGATCAGGCCGAGCCGGCGCGACGCGGACGCCGTCGGGGCGAAGCGCGGCGCGGCGCCGCGGCGGTGCGTGTAGAAGAATCCGAGGGCCAGGCCGCGGAGGAAGAACCCGCGGGCCCGGCGGCCCGAGGCGCCGCGGCAGATGAAGGCGGCCTCGGCCGACACGAGGCGGCGCCACCGCCGGCAGGTGCCCGCGCAGCGCACGAGGTCGGCAAGGTCCGGCAGGCCGGCGAAGATGCCGACGAGGATCTCGTCGCTGAGCGGCGTGCCGTCCGCGGCCGGCCGCACCCGCTTGGACGGCCTGCGCCGGGCGGACAGCCAGCCCCTGCTGCTGCACGGCTCCTCGGCCGCAACGGAGGAGTAGTAGGGCCGGGTGGAGCGGCGTGATCGGCGTGGCGGCTGCATCGTCGTCGCTTGGGGTGCGTGGTGTCCTGATTGACCGACTCGTGCGTGGATGGATCTTGGATTCGCCGGCAAGCAAACTCCATATCAATCTAGTACTGGATTTCGCTGCTAGTTTTCCGTGATACGGACTTTGGGTTGAAAGGTTATATTTGTACAGGACAGGATCGATCGTGCGTTCCAATTTTACGCAGTCACGTCGTGTCACAATTCAGGCTCCTTCCAATATGTTGTCGCGTTTTTACCCAACTCTGAGCCCCAATTGTGATTTTGCCCTTATATTTTCAACTTAATGATTTCTCCATCACATTTTCAATATCAAGCCATATTTTACCCCAATTTTGCTAAGAGGATTTAAAATATCAAATGAAGTGTAAAAAGACAATAATATTATATCACAGATACGCCTCAGCTTTTCAAAGGCCTTTGTGGTTCTACCCCTCTTTTTGTTCTTTTTTTTAAGAAAATAAAATATGTTATGAAATATTCCAGCCTTTTTGACATAATCATTTCAAGTATTTTAAATGTTTTTTACTACAAAACTTGGACAGAGTTTGACATATTAATTTGTGCATTTCGGCAGCACTTCAGCACACCACATTTCGATATAAGTTGCAATCATACGCATATAGTATCATATAGTACACAATATGTTTTGACCAAACAGAGACCAAACCACGGTGAACGCTTCAAACTCTGACCACGGAAAACACCGTTTTGAACAGTTGAACAAAGTTTCTTTTGGTGCTTGTCAAGGCAGCTGCAGCTCTAGCGCTGTGTCAAGCTCCTCTTGGATGCATCCATGTATTCAGAGGAGAAGCTCTTAGAGTGCGTTTGGATCACTTTAGAGGGTGCTGTAGCAGTCACATCAAAGATGCCGGCAGCATTTATGTGTACTAAACAAAGTCAAATTACAAAACTAAGTTCAGGACCCCTATCTATTTCGCGAGACGAACGTAATGAGGGTAATTAAGCGGCGATTAGACGATGGTTACTGTAGCATCACTGTGTCAAAACATTGCTTAATTAGGCTCGTTAGATTCGTCTCGAAAAATAACGCCCGTCTGCAGAAAGGTTTTGTAATTAAATTTTATTTAGTACCCCTAAATAGTAAGATTCTTTTTACTTTAGAGGGGTATAAACTTTAGAGGGTGTTTTATAGGGGGATCCGAACGGGGCCTTAATTTGTTCAAGCCCATGACATCCATCACGACAGGCCCAACAACGAGGCTGCCAATGTAAATGACCACGGGCCTTGTTGCTCGTAACAAACAAGCCCAGGCGACGATGAACCGAGAAGTATATATTTTTCTTCAGAAAGTCTCTCGCGCTGCCGGTGGCGTGTTCGCGCGGTGCACGCGGCACGACCGACCACGGCCTGGCCCAATATGAAGAGACTCTACTTACAACGGAAAACCCGATACGAACAGATGAGAAAATGACGAAGGTGTTGCGGGCTTGCACTGCGAGGCGGCGAGCCGCGTTGCTGGAGGTGGGGGGGGGGGGGGGGGGGGGGGGCGGAGGGAGGCGGGGTTACGGTTTCGGGTTGTCGAGGAGACCCTCCAATCTCCAGAGGACGAGGGGTTCCAGGGAGGGGGGACTCGTGACGGGTGGCGTTGGGCGGGGTAGGAGAATGGTTGGCGGCAAGTAGGCCGAGGTGGTGTAGGCAGTGGCCGGGGCGGTGCGGAGAGCGGCGACGTCGTCGAAGGCCGCAAGGGTAGTGGTCGGGAGAAAGAAGACCAAGCGAGACACAATGTGGCAGCCGTGGAGGAGAGTTGCGCGATAACCTTCCTCCATTTTTCTTGCTGATTGCAGGAGCATATCCCATCCATCGTCGTGTTGTGTGCCGTAGTGGTGCCCGTCTGATGGCATCGGAAATCTATAATCTCTATATTAGTCATACCCACTAACCATCATTAATTTCTAATTCTCTGCAACCACAACGAGCCACATCATCATTTTTATTTAGACCGTCCGATATTCAGTAGTCTTCTCATCGTGTCCGTTGTTTCGCTTCATCTCCTCCCACCCAAAGCCACCGCTGGGCCTTCATCGCCGTCTTCCTCTGCCCACACCTTCAGTCCTCAGGAAACGAAACTGCCCATATCAAACATTAAAACTGTCCTCTCGCATCTCCTATTTACAACGGCAAATTGCAATCAATGCTAACTGCCCTCCACCAAGTATCCAAAGGAGAATTAATTGGGTGGACAACGAATTACTGCGGTCGTATTTTGCCCTTCCCTAACCATTCTCTTTGATTCTCCATCAAAGGTACAATAGATGCATGCGGCAGTCCCTGCACTCCTGCCATCAATTTCACATTCCACACCATGATATAAACAATGTCATCGATCGCCTCCAACCACAGCACTCCTCATTTTGTTTTCATCGCCTCATACACTACTGATCTATAAACAAACCCGTTTTGCAGTGACGATGGCAACTCTGCATCTTATTTTTCTTCTTTTGTTTCTTCTCTGATTTGTTCGTTCTTGATTTTTCTAAGAGGTTAATTTGTTGTTGGCTTCGTGCAGTACATCATACAAAGGAAACGGTGTTTCGTATCTTATTTTTCAGGAGATGGCACATTTGTGATTTGTCCTACCCCTTAGCAGGTTAGTCAATTTATTTTTTTCATCTGTTTCGTCAAATGGTGCCTTGAAAAAAAAATCAATTCAATTTTGTCAAACTGTGAAATGCCAATGCAGACCGACTGATGCAAGCAAGTGCCTGGATTTCTCATAGCAACACTGCAAGATCTATTGCTCCAACCATAATCAAAATATAATTTTCCATTCTCAGCCGCCAGCTACTTATTTTTCCCTGTAAAGCTTGCCCTATTCAACTGGTAACTGTTGTACGGCCAAATCGTGCACAACTTCTACATGAAAGAATGTTACATTTCACATTGGTCTGTAAAACATGGACGAAATAGTACCAATTCACTTTTTCCAATCCTTCTATACAAAGTTAATTTCTGCAAAACGATTTCACAAAAAGAAAGATAGACTAGGATCTGAATCTGAAATTTTCTTAAGAAAACTACTTAGTGCTAAAGTTCTATCACAGTACCTACGTAATCGTGGTGCTGTTGGAAATATGTTGAACAAACATGGAAGAGCAAAGAAGTCTACAAGATTTTTCAATGATGAGGTTCATGAAAGAAATTCCATGGATGCAGTTCATGTGGTCCCAGATTATTTCAATGACAAGCTTGGCGTCTACTGAATTTGTATCATTGTATCTCAATTCATTCCATGGGATTCCATGGCATTAGCAGTTCATGTTGATCTCCCAGTTCCTAGTTCCTTTATCCTTTAAACTTAAAGTACACTTGGGGCACACTTCGTGCCTCCCAGCTCTACAATGAGATCTAAATGATCTACAAATTCTACAGCGACGCGCGGGAAATCACCTAGCAAACAAATGAACTTAGAAAACTTGAGTTGCTGCACATAGATACAAGGTTCATAATTTCAGGATGCTTTGGTACATTTTTTTCCCCACTCCATAGTCCCGTCCTGTTAGGTATTGTCGTTCTCTAGCTCTTGTGATTGGACCGTGCATGTCTAGCGGAGGAGTCTTGGTCGTATTCGACATGGTGATGTCCTCATCAATCTCAACAAGCTATCAAATAAGTGGGGACATTGAGTTGAGGGTATCAACTAAAGGAACCTTCATATTGTCCATACTAAGTTCACAAGAATGCAGTAAGAATAACACGAGCAATCAGCACGACAAATGATGATCGACATTTGTGGGAGATGGCAGGCGCCCAAGGCCTCTCTTCCTTGTCTGGTCCAGGTTACGCGCCTTAGCGTCGGTGTTTATTAGGTGGTCGTCTTTCTTTGTTAACAGACACAAATGTAAAGAAAGTTTAGTGTGTGTGGGGTGTGGTGTACATGGTTGTTGTATGGGTTCTCGTCCCACTTTTTTTCTTCTTAATATAATGATACGCAGTTCTCCTGCGTATTAGAGAAAAAAAGAATGCAGTAAGAAAATCTTCACCTTCCTTTCAGGTTTGAATAAAGAGCTCTTGAATAAATTTGCTAACAGAATGTATTGTGCACAATGCTTCTTTGCTCATTCATGGTTCATCAAATGTCCTTATAGAATTGTGTCCAACAATTCCCGTAGCAACGCGGGGGTAATTCATCTAGTGATGACGGAGCAACAGGCCACAACTGCGGCGTGTCTGACTGATGAGTGGGCTTACACACCTCCAATCCAACAAGCACCAGATCTCCCCGTCTCCTGGACAGCAGGAGAACTGCCTCTCGTTTCTTTGCAGTCAGCCAGTCACTCAGACACTCGGTGTCGGTGAGCAATTTCATCGAGGCGTGCTTTTTGTGAGAAGAATGACCATCTTTTTCGCGGCAACGTCTCGTGCAAATATGAAATGTCGTCTATCTTTTCCTCGCAATTACCTCCAGAAAATCACTACGGGTCTGCTGCTTGCGTGAGAAAATAGCAGTCCTTTTCGTGGCAGTTGCCGGTGCCAATCTCGTTTCTCTTTTCTTCGCAATTGCCTCTGAAAACATGTCTTCATTAACTTGGGCCCACGTACTTGTGGGTCACGCGTGTCATTGACCATACAAGGTGGTGGACTCATGGTCCGCAAATAAAGTCGGTCTTTAGTGTCCCCAACAATCCACCTGCTTCGGCAGTGTTTTATTCACCCTGCCATATACGGAACTGCTAGGTCCACACAAACGCAGTTAAAAAAAAAGGAACTATCTCCAATTTTTAATTCATTCATGACGTGGGGATAATTTTTACACTAAATTTTACAAAGTCCCCGTAAAACTGTAATGTTTATGCCAATTTCAAAAAAAGCTACAATATTGTTTACCCCTCAGTTCCAAAATATATGACACTCTGAGCTCATTAAGAGTCCTCAAAATATAAGATGTTATCATTTTGCCCCTCGGTTATTTCATGCAAACCTCTCTCTTCATGTCGCCTCCCAAAGCTGTCTGTCGCCATCAAACATGCTACAATTGTTTAGCTTCTTGTTTGCTATGTGAAATGCTAGAATATATTGAGTACTTTATTTAGAAAATTACAACTTTTGTTCTAGTCCCATTATTCCATCTCACTTTCAGAATATTTTCACCCGTGAGGATGACTGGGGGGTCATTCACAAAAGTAATACTTTTCTTAAACATAGTGTCAAAGTTGTTATAGTTTACTGAAACTGTCACAAAAAGTTATAGAGTTTTATATGACAACACAATTAGTTATGGTTTTGTGAAATATTATTCAATATGATTACTTAAAGTATATATTTTAAGTGACTAAGCAAGATTATAATTCAGTGTAGCTTTGTAGTTCTAAGCTATTTTACCTAAAGGGAAAAAAACACTACTTTTCATTTCACCTAACCATAGGCAAACTATGTTTATTGTTGATTTACATCCAAATGAAGAAACCCTCCTCCCCAACACAGTCCAACGTCACGACTCAAGTATATAAGTGAGTTTGGTTTTAGTAGTCATATACACCCACGAGTATAAGAAATCCATATTTAAGCGCTTGTGCTCTATCCCTCTAGTGTGCGTGCGCCTGCTATTGAGGGGCTGCGGCACAAGGTGAGACGCTATTAAAATTTCTAGAAAAAGTTCAGTTAACCTTTTGAAAAAGACTATTCTGTAATTTTTAACCAAAGTTTCATCAACATTTTTTTTTGAATTAGATCATAAGTTCAGAAAAAATTGAAGATTTCTTTCTAGAAAATGTAAAAATATATACATATAAAGTTGGTTGGGAGAGAATTTTTTTTTAAAAATAATGAAGTTTGTGGGCGGTTGGAGTGGGAGCACGTGAGTTGATCCGGACGTCGCACACGAATTAGAAAGCCTTCATAAGTAATTTGGATGCTCAATGAAGCAGTCGGTATAATCTTAGAAATTTCGTAACTTGAGCAGGAAATCACGCTAATAAAACATAAGAAATGGATTGACTCTGTGGCAACCCGGAGTGGCTCTAGCAATGTCGAACGGTTTTTGCAGGCGCACTCTCGGTCCAGTTAATGAGCAGCACGACTGGACACGACTGAGACCCGGCTGGCTAGGCTTCGATCGGTCGCCGCTCTTCCTCCACTCCACGGCCGGCCGGCGCGGGGCGGTGGGGAGGGAGGGAGCGAGATAACCTCATTTCCGCAGCTCCCCTCGCCTCGCCCCTGGTCCATCACCTCGATGGACGCGCTTGTCGCCGCCTGCCACTGCTCTAGCCGCCGCCGCCGCCGCCTCCTCCTCGCCGCGGCGGCCGCCACCGCTGGATACGGTATCTACCGGCTCTACCGCCACCACCGCCGCCGCCTCGTCGCCGCCCTCACTCTCGCTGACGCCGTCTCCCAGGTCGGCTCCGACCTCGCTGACTTCCTCCGCTCCGACTCCGACCAAGTCCCACAGAGCCTCCTCCAGCTCTACAAGCTCGCCGCCTCCGAACCCGTCTCCTCAGCCGCGTCAAGCATCTCCGAGTCCGTTGCATCCGGGGTCCTCCGCGCCATCTCCTCCCACCAGCAATTACATCAGCAGCGGCAGCAGGACCCCCAATCCTCGCTTCAAGATCGAATCTTGGACCGGCTCCTCTCCCCCGCCGGCGCCGGGTTCGCTTCCGCAGTTGTGGGAAGCTTCGCCAGGAACCTTGTCTTGTCCTCCTGCAACGGCCGCACGCCCGAGGCCGCCACCCGCGAGGAGCCGGAGTGGCTGGCGGCGCTCTGCAGCACCAGGGGCAAGGAGGCCGCGGCGGACCTCGTCCGGGTCTTCGTCAGCACCGCCGTCGCCGCCTACCTGGACCGGACCGTTGCCGCGAGCAGCAGCGACCAAGTGTCCACCGGCCTCTCTGATCCCAGGCACGAGGCCAGGGTCAAGGACCTGGCGGTCTCTGTCTGCAATGGCGCCGTCGAGACATTCCTCAGGACATCGCGGCAGCTGGCCAAGGAGGCCTCCGTTGCTCGGGTTGAGGCGGTGGCATTGGAGCGTGAGGCTCGGAACTTTGGCACCAATGGCGTGATCCGCAAGGTGTCGAGCACGCTAGCCGTGCCGAGCAACAGGAGGTTCGTGCTGGATGTTACAGGCAGGGTGACTGCAGAGACGGTCCGATCATTCCTTGACTTCTTGGCGCAGCGGGTGTCTGATGGGGCAAGGAAGAGCATTGTCGTTGCACGTGATGAGGTTGCTGAAAGGGGGCTTGTCGCTGTCAAGTACCTCGGTGCTAAATCCATGGCCATCTTCACCATCTCCCTGGCATTGTGCATGCACATTTTGATGGGAACAAGGTTTCTATTGCCAGCCTAGGTACCTGTCTGGTTGATAGTCGGAATTCCATTTCCAGGTGATTAATTACCACTTGTTCTGATTGTAGTTGCAGAGTAAATTATGTAGATTGAAATTGATCTTGTACTACTAGTTGATATTGTCTATTTGTGTGCTGGTAAAAGGTGTGAAAGTGCAGCTAGAAATGAGTGGGTTTTGTAGAGGGTGGTTGTGTGTTGTGATTGTTTGGTTGGTTCAAGGAGGTATATGTATGCACCTAAAATGACACTTGCCTTTGGCAATGTTGTAAGGTTTGATACTTAGTGTTGTTTGATAGCAGTTGCCACTATCCTGTCGCATCAAGTTATTTATGTTCTAAGCTGTCTTCTGTGAAACAACTAGCTTGAGCAACAGGAGCAGGAATTTGTTGCTTGCAGTTGACACTCTCTGCTAGGATTTGTAACACGATATGCTTGATTTTGACATTATCTCTTCTACGATTTGTAACAAAGAAGATACAAGGTTAATAGAGTAATCATGCGTGGCGTTTTCCTGGCTTTCTAATGTGCCCTTTCTCGTGTCTTTTTTTTCATTTATGTTGTTACTGTAGTAGCACCCCTCTTGTACAGTGGGCAACTAATCCAAATCAATTAATGTTGAAAATTACTAGATATTATCAATGTTGACGAAGCAGCTCATGTTCTGGCATTGACATTTGGTTCCTACTTAAAAACCAATGGTTTAGCCGCGGTTATGTTAGTGATGCTTTACATGTCATAGTTGCCTTCCATTTTCAGTTTGCAGCACAGAGCATGAGCTCAGATACACTATTAGGAATTATCTTTCTAGTTAGGTGCAGGTTGCTGTGCTGCAAGAAGTAGACGATGTAGAGATTTCAGATGTTGATTTATATGCCCTTGCCTAACATATTCACCTTTGGTTCAAGGAGGTATATGTATGCAGCAAAATTGACGCTGCAACTTTGGCAATGTTGTGATGTTTGATACTTGTAGTGTTGTTTGATATCAGTTGCCACTAGGTTGTTTATGTCCTAAGCTATGTGAAACAACCAGCCAGACCAGCAGGAATAGTAACTTGTTTGCATGTGCTTGCCATATCCCTCTTCCACGATTGTAATAAGAGAGATATGCTTTGTTTTTGTCATTATCTCTCTGCTATGATTTGTGCAAGAGGAATAGGAGGTCGTTAGAGTAATTATGCAAGGACCTATCCTGGCTTTCTAACATCCATGACGTTTAGGAAATTCTGCACACCTACAGCTCACCTAGATGCATGTGGCACCGTAAGTTAAATAAATGAAATTTCCTTCAGGAGTACTTGTTGCTGTTGACTTGATTGCTGCAATAAGGGACAACAACGTAAGGTTGGCAGATTTATAACTCTATATGTTACTAAAATACCAGACTTGTGCCTTCTTCTGTCTCTATGGCTAGCAGCATGGCTCATTCAGTATCCAGATCTGATTTGATGCTAGTGGTCAGCTCGGACACTAAGAAGATGAAATTCATACTAACAGTGATTGTTGGGGGTTGCAAATAGTCAAATTGGTTCGGAATGGATGGTACCAGGAATGGTCGCGACTCGTCATGCATACGAGCCTCCACCAAAAGTCTGAACACTAGTAGTGCCGCAGTCCGTCACACCCCTGGGTCATAGGAAGAAGCAAAACATTAGTAAATACAAGTTATGTTGGAGGACCTAGTTTTGAGTGATATGTAAAATCCAAGCACCCATTCATCTGCCAGGGAGACGATATGTAAGAAAAACAGGTGAAGCCAAAAGGGCTATGTTGCATTGGTTGATCTGCCAAAAACTTCACAGATTAACCGTGTAGATCTGGTACAATGTAACAATGTTTGAGAAATCAATACTTATATTATGAGGATGCAATTTAATTTTGCTGCGGCCTGGGATATGGATGATAGATATGAACCCAAGTTATTATGAACCGATTAATGTAGCCATCTATTATGTGCTGACTTTGTTAGAGAAACTTATCAGTTTTATTTGGATCAATTTCCTGCATAGGGAGGTATAACAATATATGCATTTCATTTTCTATGTGATTATCAGTTTTATTCGGATCTCTTACCATGGGATTAGTTTTGGGTGTATTCGTATACCACAAAATAAATTATCAGCATGATGTTAAACATGTTTGTAGATGACAATAAATAAGTTCGCAATTTCTAAACACTTCGAATTGTGTTGTTGCCCATACTCCCCCACTGTTAATTCATGTTGTTTTGGTGTAAGGTTCATGTGTTATACTGTTTCTTCTTCATACCGGAATTGTCTTTGTAAATCATCTAGTTTGAATGTTCTCTATCTATTTGTTCTTTAGCTAGTTTGAGTGCTTGAACCATTCGTGTCAGTCATCAAGTAATGTGAGCACGACGTGTTTTTTTTCCCATACTTTTGACTGTTGCGGTATACCTATTTCGAACTAGTACAAATTTTGAAGTTGTTTGAAGAACAGAGTTTGTGATTTTTCATTCCCCGACTATAGAGCTTGATTTCTTGTCTTATGAATGTTTTGACCCATGTATAAGTTGGGAAACTTAATCGAAGGTATCATGAATGAATTAAATGAGGAATGTGGCCATGCTTTTGGATGCTATCTGCATTTCTCCTGTCGCTGATTTGCTGTATCTCAGACTCTCACTTGTTGATCTTTGATGATGACTTGAATACAAATGGTTGGACCTCTAGGCGTGGAAATGTGGCCATGTGCCCTATCTGCATCTCATTTTCTTTACAGAGGCTGTGGCAGTTGCATTAGTGTTTGCACGTTGCCTGCCGTCTGTTGTAGAAATAATGTTTACTCAGTAGCTGTAAAGTCAATACTAGAGGCACATAAAAGAGGCTGATTTTTGTGAATTTGCAACAAAAAACCTCGAAGGCTATAGCTTGAGCTCACCACACTCCTCCATTGCCTGAAAGACCATGGCCACAACATCATCCCTTTCAACACTGCTAGCACCGAAATTTCAAGAAGTATCATAGCCCTTATAGTCGTTGCCGATGACAACAAGCACAAAATATATGTTTCATACTTCAGCGCCATGTAGAGGACTGAAATGTGAATCCTTCGGCACCAGCAACCACTTCACAGGTTTACAACCATCGAACTCTTGATTGGTTAGGTTGCATGAACATGGAACAACGGGCAAAAATTGAGTAGTAGACTGCCAGGGATATTAACTTCGTGCACATTCATCCAGCTCTAGTACGCATGGGGTGCATGATTTACATTGGCATCTCTCATCGCTTGGGTAAATCATGAATCATTTGGGGCAATTCCTCACAAGGAGGAAAAAAGAAAAAGGATGGGTATATGTGCCTGGCCTGGCCTATACAATTCAGCCCACGGTCTAAAGTCTTCTCGTTTTGCTACCGACGCACGGCTGCCTCTTGGTTCAATGCGCGCTCGTTAGCTTTACACGTCCGTTTGTTTTTTGTCGCCAGCATGACACACGCACAGGACTCGGCCTCCCCGCGAATCAAAATGAGTTAAATAAATGAAATTTCCTTCCTATGGAGTTCTTGTTGCTGTTGACTTAGGGCTGTTCATTCGTGAAGCCTAAACTTTTGCCCTGTTACATCTAAAGAAATCTTGCTATTCAAAAGTATTAAATAAAGTCTAATTATAAAACTAATTACAGAACCCTGGGCTAATTCACGAGACGAATAAATCTAATAAGGGTAATTAAGCCGTGATTAGCATATAGTTACTGTAGCATTATTGTAGCAAAACATAGATTAATTAGGCTCATTAGATACATCTCGTAAATTAGCACCCATCTGTCAAAAAAGTTTTGTCATTAGACTAATCAAAATACTCTTAAATAATAAGATTCTTTTTGATGTGACAAGACTAAAGTTTAGGCTTGAGAAAAACAATAACCCTTGCTGCAATAAGAGACAACACGTAAGGTTGGCAGATTTATAACTATACTCCATAGGAAGGTTGTTGTCCCTTAATGCAATTTAATTTTGCTGCGGCTGGGATATGGATGATAAATATGAGCCCAAGTTGTTATGAACCGATTAAGTAGCATCTATTATGTGCTGACTGTGTTAGAGAAAATTTATCAATTTATTTGCATCAATTTCCTGCATAGGGAGGTATAACAATATATGCATTCATTTTCTATGCGATTGTCTAATTTTTTGCTTGTGCATTTCTCTTACCATGGGATTAGTTTTGGGTGTATTAGTATACCACAAAATAAATGATCAGCGTGATGTAAACATGTTTGTAGATGACAATAAATAAGTTCGCAATTCGTAAACACTTTGAATTGTGTTGTTTCCCATACTCCCCCGGTGTTAATTCATGTTGTTTCTGGTGTAAGGTTCGATGTGTTATACTGTTCCTTTTCATACCGGAAATGTCTTTGTAAATCATCTAGTTTGAATGTTCTCTATCTATGTGTTCTTTAGCTAGTTTGTGTGGCTAGTTGGAATGTTCTTGAACGGTCCGTGCCAATTCCATTTTCGATATTTCCGTAATACTAACGTTGTATTTGTTTCCGCCGGTACTGTTGTCGCTTTCCGTACCGAGAAAAAAAAAATATGAAACTAAAAACGATTTAGCCTTCTTTCGATCGTTTCCTGACCGCTTTCTTCCCTAGGCGTTATGACTTAGCCTTAAAAACTGTTCGCTTCTCTGCCCCTTCCTTCGAGAAGGTGATCTTTTGTGATGTAATAGGAAAACATTAGAATGGTAGATGTGGAGAACATCTCTAGTTTCTTTTTAGCTGCTTTGGGAGCGTTCCGCGAAAACTGGTATCACCAGTGTAAACATCTTTGCTTTCAATATAACGCAGGGCTCTCCTTTCTCCTGTCCATGCAATAAAACGCCAGATCATCAATTATCAACAAACGCACTATATACCCTACGGTTCATGTCCGGGCTGACAGACATCCATGTGGAGTATTAGGTCGACGAAATCCTCTAATAATGTAATAAGCAGGTAGCGTCCAAACCATAATTACTTCGTTAAAACCAGGTAAAAGTTCATCTTCTCAGGTTACAACATCCCGCTGTAGCGTTCTCTCAACACGAGTATAGTGTACAAATAGTTGAGGGCAGTTAGGTTTCTGTTCAAAAAAAGTAAACCACAACAATTGAACACTGTTCAAACTAAATAATCATCGTTGATTTCAAGAAAATGCGCAACACACATACTGTCATCCATTCCAAGACAAGGCTAGCTTTTCAATGCCTGCTGATTCGCCTTGTTTCCAGCTAGGATGAGGGAGATCTCCAGGCCTCGGCTGAAGGCTTGGTTGAACAGGACACGTGATTGGTAGGTGGATACGAAGGGGACCATGAGAAAGAACATAATGGGCATGAAGATGACGGCACCCATTACTGCGTCGTACATCCGAGCAATTTCGCGGACAGAGTCCCATATCAAAAGGGTTTTCACTAGTCTTCCATGTGACGGCCAGCTGCCATAATCATGACATGAAAACAACTTAGTAAGACAGGATAGAACTATATACCGCTTACAAGAATTTATTAATTACTCTAAAATTCATTCCCTTCTACTGCTCTATAGTAGACCTGAGAAGGCATCTGATTACCTAATCTAGTTATCTATACAATGATTTATGTTGAATGCATGCATGTTCGTAGCAATAAGGCAATAAGACATTGATTGCTGCAGCGAACTTTTCTAGCACAAACTGATTTATTTTTTCGTTAAAATTGTTCTTTTTTGTGCAACTTTTCCTTAAAATTGTTGGAAACAGAAAAAGGATGGAAAGAAATTGACGTAAATCACGTCATCGGACAAGTTTACTAGTTATTTGACGCAATAGGTGCTTGGATATCCTACTTCCATTCAACAACGTAGCAAGTTTATACAGTAAAAAAATGACTAAGAAGAGTTGTACTTACACATAGAAAGCACCAACCAGTTGCAGTAAAAGAAAGTGCAATGGCAAACAGTTCAGCAATTGTAAACATTTTAACAATCTAAGCACGGTAATTCCTGCTAAAATCCCAAGAGCTAGGAGGCCCTGTAGAAATCGAGCAAAAGGGGGCAAGGCAATTGACTTCTTTGGAGTTGCAGTGAGCAGCTGAAATACAAGACAAAACATTGGCAACTGAATCCTCATAACTTGAAGCCGTGAAATAGATGTAAGTCAAAAGTATTAAAATGACTAACCTAATAGAATGACCATTGCAAGAAGTACTATCCATGAGACCCCGTAAACCTGTCCAGTAAGAAGTATTATACACAAGAATGGCCCTATGTTTCTTATATTTAACATTTAAGAGTTATAAAATTTCTATAATATTGACTTCAGTTCAAAAACCTTGAGCAGAATTATAAGGAAACAAATTGAACAGGTCCAATAACTTACTAAGACCAAATTAGTTTTTCATTTATAAATATTATAAAAAATGCGAGCAAGTATTAGCTCCAGACTGTTGACGGACCTGGTTGAATCACTTTAGGAGTAGAAAAAAAAGAAAGGCTAAGGATTCATACACTAATTGTACTTGCATAGAAAAGCTACCACACCATTGATCAGCTATGTGATCAAAGTTATGATAGTTCTTGTCTTGAATAACACCCCAATGGGCATTGTATAAGAGTACATGAGGGAAACATTAGGAATACGACGAAGAACCTACTGCCACAAGAAATTGAAAGTAGCTAATACTTCGAACAACTTTCTCATATGCAAGGCGGATACATTAGCATTGCATT